>OU426997.1:2089539-2159539 GCA_911387935.1 Dolichovespula saxonica
CCTATAGATTAAGCATGTTAATTATGTTTTAGTTGTGTATTTTACATCATCATATTTGCACGCCATTAAACAATCCGTTTGATATTTTCGAAATTTTCGCCCAAAACGATTTATATATTCCTCCAACCCCCTTTACTTCGATTGATCTTTTGGATTCATTAAACGTTTTCGTTTATTTTATTCATTTATTCACATATTTCTCTTCTTTCGCCTCAACCGTCGGTAAGATCTTCCATTTCTTTTTTATTTATTTTTTTCATTAATCATCATTATTATTATTTTATTTGCGTCATGCGACAGACGCCACTAATGCGTGAATTTATTTTTTCACGCAACGTCGCGCGATCGAATTATAACAAGAAATCCTTCGAGACTTTCAATGGTGGGAGGATGGGGAAAGAGGATAGGAAGGAGGTGCGTGAGGGACACAGAGAAGTGAAAGATGTGTGTGTGTGTGTGTGTGTTTCTTTTGGGGATGTGTCATGTAACGACTTGTAAAAGTGCGTCGTAGGGCCACTCCTAATGGTGTCCCATCGTTGTCGCGTCGATGATGTCTTTATTGGTGCTCCTTTCTTTTTGTAGAAGGAAGCTCCGGTCATCGAATCGATGGACCGTGTCGAGATATCGATTCTCGTCCGATTGAATCTTTTAGAAATCGGCACACGTTTCTCTTCTTTTACTTCTTCTTATCCAAGAGAAAGAAAAAGAAAAAGAGAGAGAGAGAGAGAGAGAGAGAGAGAGACCGACCGACCGATCGATCGATCGAAAAACGTAATAGAAAGTTATCTACGAAAATGACTACGATATTTTTTATACGTGGATAGTTTGAAAGAAAAAAGAAAAAGGGGAAAAAATAGAGAAAGAAAGAAGAAAATGAAATGAGAAATTAATTAAAATCTCATGAAATATAAAATAAAGTATTGGAAAGTATCGTAGAAATCGATATGAGATAGATAGATAGATAGAGAGGGAGAGAGAGGGAGAGGGAGAGGGAGAGAGAGAGAGAGAGAGAGAGAGAGAGAGAGAAAAAAAGTGATCGAGCGATCAAGAAACATATTTGATTTATGATCGATTAGAACTATGAGAAGAATCGAAAAGGTTAACGAAATCTTTGGCAAATATTCAGGATAATTTTCGCTCGATGGAAAATTGCGAATCTTTAAAGAATTTTTTAGAACATACGTTCGATCGTGCATGTGCGCGCGCGCGTGTGTGTATATGTGCACAGGAAACAGCTCGAAAAGGTCAGAGGCGTATAAATGGTGATACGGGGGAACGGAAGAGCGTGAATTATTGATCGTACCTTATCCTCTCACACACACACACACACACACATACACACACACTCTCTCTCTCTCTCTCACTTTCTCATTCTCTAGTTTCCCTTCGTCCTGCGTTCGATCAGCCGCATTGGCGGATGCCGCAGGGTTCGATACGATCGATGGAACGAAGAAGAAGAAAAAGAAGAAATTCGAGACATTAGATAATACTCTCTCTCTCTCTCTCTCTCTCTCTCTTTCTCTTTATATCTATTTATCTATCTATCTATCTATCTGTTTTACTATTATCTACGTACACTTTCATATACACATATTCATGTTATTTCATTTTATTACAAAACACTATTTCGTACTTACATTATGTTCGAAAAAAAAACTTCGTTATTTTTTTCTCTCTCTCTCTCTCTCTCTCTCTCTCTTTCTCTATTTTTTACTACCTTCCATCTCTGAATCGAGCCTTTTCGAACGGGATTTTTTGAAGGTACCTACGTACATGCATGCATACATGCATGCATACATACATACAACATATATGCATGTAGACTTATGTATATACGAAAAAAAACATTTTTGTATTTTACGTTCCTCTTTTTGCTTTCTTTCTTCTTTTTTTGCTAAGAGAAAATAAAACTGGTTGGAATATAAAATGAAGTGAAAAATAAGGGTAGACAACGAGTGAGAAAGAATATAGGATAATAACAAACGTGTGCGTGCTTATGTGTATATGTGTATGTGTGTTCATGTGAATAGGTGAATAGGTCAGGCAGAGAAGCACTTACACTTACACTTACACTTACACACACACACACACACACACACACACACACACACACACACACACACACACACACACACACACACACACACACACACACACACACACACACACACACACACACACACACACACACACACACACTATCTTATGATTTATATATAAAAGAAAAGAAAATTTTTAAGAAAAGCAAAGAGGGAAGACCCAGATAAATCGAGCGATCTCCTTACCGGTTTGATAAAAGAAGAGGAAGAAAAAGGAAAAAAAAGTGATCGATCGTCTATTTGCGTTACAATAATTCTTATCTTATATATTCTTTTGCGTTATATTAACGTAACGTTAATTTGCCGAACGAAGTACATATTCAACGCCCACGTTTGCTCTTCTTATTTTTAATTTTGAGGAATTTTTTCTTATTTTTCCTTTCTCTCCTACACACACACGCGCGCGCGCGCGTGCGTACATACATACATACATATGTATTTTTTTTTCTTTTTATCCTCCTATTACACAATTAGGATTAGATAATCTGTCAGAACGGTGGGCAATCCGTATCAAAGCGATTGGCCACGCTAATGCAACCATTGATATTAATCCGATCGAATTTACTTCGCCAAATCTAATTTGATTTTCATATAATCGATTGCGAATCGTCGTATTCACGGTAAAATAAAGAAGAAAAATTGTAAAGGAAAGAAAATAAGAAAAAAGAAAAAGATTTCTAAAATTCTTAAGTGATTAAAAAAAAAATAAAAACTGACTAATACGGACATACATTATTATGATTAATCAAGAAATTTCAATTGCATTTATTTTTCCATGAGATGCGAACTCTCCTCCTCCTCCTCCTCCTCTCTCTCTCTCTCTCTCTCTCTCTATCTATCTATCTATCTTTCTATCTCTCTCTTCAATCCTATCTTAACTTACCGATAATTGACATCGTTTGAAACACGTTTATAATTTCTGAAAATCGTCGTTAATAACGATATACTCGTATGATTTATTTTATAAAATAAAATTTACTTAACATTTCAATTTTAGCAAATAATATTTGTTTCGACAAGTAAATAGATGATACACACACGCACACACGACACGCACGCACGCAAGGGTATAATTAATAAATATTATTCAATTGTTATTTAAATTAACATACGATTAACATCAAACCGATACTATAATGTCAAGCTGTAGACTAGATCGCAAAATCGATAAAGGAAGGAATGGAAGAGGGTGAAAAGAAGGAAGGAAAGAAAGAAAGAAAGAAAGAAAGGAAGGAAGGAAGGAAGAAAGAAAGAAAGAGAATGGTCGTTATAAAATCATGAGACCAATGGAATGAAGAGGGAGAATAAGAAAGAGGGGTGGGTGAGGTAGGTAGCGGAGGGGGAAAGGGATGGGGGGCAAAACCGAAGAGAGGATGTATATATATATACGCGGGACAGCACTTTATATCGAAGTGCAACGCCCCGTTATAATCTCCTTCATGATGCATGCGAACTGCATCGCGAAACGAGCAACTACTACTACTCTACTAATACTAATACTAATACTAATATTACTATTCTTGTCTGGCCCCCTTTTGTATCGCCTTTTTCCACTAGATCCGCAAGTGTTTTCGTCTTATACTACTTTCGAGAGATACTAATTCTTTCTTTCCTTCCTTCGTATTTATTCATTTATTTTTTTTTATTCCTTTCTTTTTCGGTTTTTAAGTTTTTTCAATTAGGATTTCTTTTCTTTTTTTCTTTTTGTTTTGTAAAATAAAATCTTGTTTCTTTCATTTTTCGTAAATCATTTTTGATTCCTTTTTCATGAGGTCCGATTGATTCATATTTTTATATATTTACTATCTATAGAGATACTTTACACAGAGACATACAGAGTAAAGTAATTTTATTTGTAATATCTGATAATATGTGTGTGTCTGTTTGTAAAAAGATTTTGATTAAATAAAAATTGTACATACAGGTATATAAAATATAAATTAATAGATTTTATATAAAAGTATTCGGATGAAAAAGATCTAAAAATAAATTAAAAAGGGGGTTCTGCTCTTCTTATTTTCCTCTCTCTCTCTCTCTCTCTCTCTCTCTCTCTCTCTCTCTCTCTCTCTCTCTCTTTCTCTCTCTCTCTCTCTAGCTCTCTCTTTCTCTCTCTCTGAATCGTTATTATCTTCGCGTCTAAAAGTAGGTATAACTTATAGTAATAATTTTATTAAGGAACCGAGAAATGTAACAATAATCGACATTTTGCCTAAGAATTTCCTTTCACGGCCATTATTAATACGCGTACTGACGGTAGAACGTAAATAAACCGTAGGTGACAATAATTCTAACATATCGAGTTGTAAAATATAACTCGTATAAATCTTAAAAAAAGAAAAAAAAAAAAAAAACAGAGGAAGGAAAGTGGGAATTGATTGAAATTGTAACTAGTTATACAGAAATAAAGTTATCCAAATGAAAAATTCTTCAGACCGATCGATTTCTCTCGAACGGTCGGTCGCTTTATAAATCTATGACACGTTAAATGTGCGACAACGTGCACGTAGAAAAATCTTAACGTAATTCGTAAGCGCATTTTTTTCGTAAGACAATGGAGATTTTCTTGAAAAATTTTTCGAACGATTACATTATGCTCGCGACGTCAATGTAAATAAGTTATTAGTAATTCGTAATGCCGGAAAACGTGATGAGATCCGTAATATAGGTTTCACGATCGTGTGTAAATGCGTGTTGTTATTTCCTTTTTCCAAGAGGTGGTATATCTTTTCGAAAGTTGCACCCTTTACGAGCTACACACCGTGATTTATGCTCATCGAAAACTTAATACCATCGTATATACATAGTACGTACGTACATATTACACACATAGATACGATATATGTCTCTACATAAGTAAGTACGTACGTACAGTATCCATAACGTGTATATGTATTTAGGTACGATGCAGTATGTTTACGTGACTCTATCCCTTCAGTACCTTTTCCAAATTCCGCTTGCACGTCGTAAACGTCAACGAATATGTATATCGGTATTAATCATCGCAACTAGAAGGCGAAGCGCATTAATCATGTTTTCACTATGTCGCATTCCTGCGACCTTGTCCGGTGACTGAAACCTTAGACGGGTACGTAGATAGATACGTACATAGATACATACATACATACTTACATACATACATACATACATACATACATACATACATACATACATACATACATACATACTTACATACATACATACATACATACATACATACATACATACATACATACATACATACATACATACATACATACATACATACATACATACATACATACATACATACATACATACATACATACATACATACATACATACATACATACATACATACATACATACATACATACATACATACATACATACATACATACATACATACATACATACATACATACATACATACATACATACATACATACATACATACATACATACATACATACATACATACATACATACATACATACATACATACATACATACACACACACACACACACACACACACACACACACACACACACACACACACACACACACACACACACACACACACACACACACACACACATATTTATATATATAAATATATATATATATATAAATATATATATATATATATATATATATATATATATATATATATATATATATATTTATGTACGTACTTACATACAATACGATCGAATGATCATCGAAGAACGTTAGCAAGCGGCAGGTGTGAAACTATCCTCGTGCGTATCGTCGTTGAAATATTATTATAACCAGTAGATAACGATAATCCGTTTTTATATCATTTTGATTATCATTTTTCTGTTTGAATTATGATGACAATATGACGAATGCCTTTTTCTTTTTTTTCTCTCTCTCTCTATCATCTTACGTTATTTTATATTCTGGAAACTAGATCCGACTGTAGAGTGAATTATGATCGTCGAAATTATTATTGGATACTTCGAATAATAAATTTTATCCTGACATTTACACACACACACACGTAAAGGACAAAGCATACACAAAATTTCGATATTGTTCATTAATATTCTATCGACAATGTAATATCCATTGACGTTGTCAGATTCATTTTTTTTCTTTTTGTTTTTCTTCAATTCTTTTCAGATAAAATAATCTATTCGATTTTGAAAGCTAATGAACACTCATCAAGTACATTTACGATGAATCCATGTACAATCGAACTCTAGCTTATCATCGAAATTTGTCGATTACATGTCGCTCAAATTATTTTCTTTTCTTTCTTCTTTATTTATTTATCTTTTTTTATGAAACCGTGCACCCTACATACGTACATATATATAATCTCACTCAAAACGATCGTTTTATCGATTCTAAAATGCTTCATCAATGTGTACATATCTACGTTCGCGAAGCGGAAAACGCATAACGATGATTATTGTGGATACAATATATGTATGTATATATTTGTATGTGTGGGGGGGGACGTGATGTGTGTGTGTGTGTACACTGGAATATGTTATACATGTATGTATACGTTACATACGTGGCGTACTTTCGTTGCGTGACGAGGAAGCCTCGTTATGGCGAGAGCAACGCTTTGAAAGATAACATTTTGCCCTGACTGACGAGTAAGCAGAATATCCGTGCCATGTTTGCGACGATCACCGCGCGTCAAGAAAGAAAACCTTCCTTTGCTGCAAACTTTGCAAAATTTCTCAGACGATACACCTACCTTGGTAAATGTCGTCAAACTTTATTTTTCCAAATGTTTTTCTTTCTCCTTCTATATACCACTTTTATATATACATATATACATATACATATATATATATATATATATATATATATATATGTACGTATATATATACGTTTTATATTTAACCATTTATTACTTCCTACCTATATATATTTTCATCCTTATTTTCATACTTTTTAAAATATTCAACCTTAAGAGTTACGTTAGAGTTCAAACTTGTACCATTAAAGTGAAAGGGCAAAAGTGAGGGAGGGAGAGAGAGAGAGAGAGGGGGGTGAGGGAGAGAGAGGGAGAGAGAGATTAGACTCATTAAACAAGTAGAACGTTGCCAACTGGATTTTGGTTAGTTTCCAAAATAGCGTACGATAAACGATTCAATACGAACATCCTTTTTAACAAAACTATCAAGAAATCGTTACTCGTAAGTAATAGGAAAGTTAAGTACTCGTTAAGTTCTCGTTAAGTCCCTCTTTATCGTCCACGAATGGATCCGTCATTGAGTTTCGTACCTTCGAATGCCTCCGTCTTAAATGACCGATCTAAAAATCCGATCTTTCAATCATAATTATATTCGTGTTTCCCGTTTTAAAGGATGTATAAATAATTACGTCACGTCGAAGGTATACAATACGTACGCTTATATATATATATATATATATATATATATATATACACGAATATAATATACGAATCGACAATTTAGTTTCTCTTTTTTTCCTTACGATTAAACACGCTAATTAATATCATTGAGATTGTTAAACGTGACGTGACGTGATTATGAAAGAGTTGTAAATAAAAGAGAACTATTAAAATGTCGAACGAATCGTTTTTCGAATATATATCTATTTTGACTTCGATTCGAAGTGCTTCGAGTCACATCGTTTGCATCGAGAAAGAGAGAGATAGAGAGAGAGAAGAGAGTGCGTGTGTGCGTTGAGATCGGTAATTAACAATGTTTCGAAAGATCTCTCTCTCTCTCTCTCTCTCTCTCTCTCTCTCTCTCTCTCTCTCCTTTTTTCTTTTCTTTCTTTTTCTTTTTTCTTTTTTCTTTTTTTCTAATGTTCCTAGACTGCAGACAGACGTCGACTTCTCGGTGCAATGATCCGAGGCAGACATCGACGATGGCTTCCATTCATGCCACGTTTGCACGTAAGGCTTCCTTTCCACGTCTATAAAACAAAGAGCCTCTCCTACGAGGTCTCTCGACGTGGCGTTTTGTTTAAAAATAGACGCTTCTTGATTCGCACTATCGCGCTCAAGCTTTCATGACGCTTCTTTAATGATGTATTTACCAAAGAGAGACAGAGTCAGAGTCAGAGAAAGAGAGAGAGAGAGAAAGATAGATAGATGACACTTTGATTACATTGATCGCTCTCGTTCTCTTCCCTCAAAAAAAAAAAAAGAGAAAAAGAAATGCATCATTTACGTTGCGAAAAGTAATAATGTGTAAGTACTTATTTCGCACCTTCGTACAAAACGTAATAATGAATCGATGAAACGAAACTGAAAAGTGAGAAATTAAATGGGGCGGGGTTGGTGGACGAGGTTGGCGTGGGACGTGGGGCGTGGGACGTGGGACGTGGGACGTGGGGTGTGGGGCCGGGGAGGGCAGAAGAAGAAGAAGAAAAAGAAACGTGAATTTCTTTCTTCTTATCTTTTTTTTCCTCATCCTCCGCAGAAATGTTTGGCAAATATATTTATTAACGAACTGTAATATCATCAATATTTTCCCTTTTAAATGCGATCAAAGTCACTCGTTAATAATCCTATCGTATTAACGACGCACGGAGTGACAGAGTGGCTTTTCTCGATCTTCGAAAGATTTTTTTTTTATCGAGAAACAAAAGAAAAAAAAAAGAACGAAGCACGTAACGACACCACGCCTTTGAAATCTTTCGTGTGCAAACGAGGAATTGTTTGAAACGATACTCCTTAATGTGGCAAAATTTTCATTTATTTTCTATTTTAACGTAACGGGTAATGGTGCCATAGCTTTCGGTAAAAATGTACTAAGTTTTTATACGAGAAGATGGACGTCTTTGTATGTACGAGTAAAGCGAACGAAATCACGGGCACCCATAGAGAAGTACACACGACTAACCCGAGAGAAACTTTCGTTCAATTGTATTCCCAGTGTCACCTTTGTTCCCCTGCTGTATCACTACTACCGCTACCAAAGTCCCCTCCCCCTCCCTTCCCCCACCATCCACCAACCCTCTCTCTCTGTCCTCTCTCTCACTCTCTCTTACGCTATTATCGATTCCTTGTTTACGAACAGTCCGTTTCAGCGCAGGATAACAAAGGCGCGTTCAATGCTAAAAGCGTTAACTGCATATGGTCTAACGACTTGTTTTGCAATAATCCAGTCAATATTCACATGTGTATGTTCACGCGTGTGTGTATATGTGTCCTATATGTTCATATGTTTTATATACCTACGCGCGCGTGCGTGTGTCTATTTATACATATGTATGTATGATACGTATGTACGCATGTATTGTTTAATCGAATCGTTTAATTTCTCTTTCGTCCCATTATTATTCTACGATGAAAATAAGAATTTTTCTTAGGGGGGGAGAAAGAAGAATAAATGCAAAGCGAAATGAAAGATATGACTATATAAGATTGGTAGAACGTATCGCGTATATCTAATCATTCAACTAGATCAAAGAAGGCTAGATCTATGACCCAGAGTAAGAAGGAACAATGTATAACGCCGTGGTGGAATCGTTGACCTTTAACCGGGATACGAAAAAAATTCGTATAATTTGTCCATCGTGTTTTACACTCGACTTCGTAAACGTCGAATGTAATTCTTTTTTTTTTTTTTTTCTTTTTTCTTTTATATATATATGGAGGTAGACAATTATTAATTTTATACGAGAAAAAGGATTGAAGGAAGGAAAAAAAAGAGCCATCATTCTCGACTAAAAAAAAAAAATAATAGTAATAATAATAATAGTAATAATAATAATAATAATAATAATAGTAATGTTAATAATAACAATAATAATAAAAGAACGAAGTTAATAAAATAGTCAATCATATGAGTCGATAATATTATCACAATACACTTATATTTTTCTTAATAACGTTTTCAAGATAAAATTGATTGAAATTGATCGGCGTACGTGTTAATAAAAAATTTTTTTCTCTATTTAATACGCTTATACGTATGTACACGTATCATCATCATCTACAATGGTAGCCATTAAAGTATCTTCGAGCGACGTTATCGAAGTACGTGTGTGTGTGTGTGTGTGTGTGTGTGTGTGTGTGTAGACACACATTGTAAGATTCTCGTTTTAAGAGAGAAAACAAATCGAACTTGTTCCAATTGATTTTTAAACTGTTACTTCCATCAATTAAAGTGAAACGTGAAAAAGAAGATGGACGCCTTGTCGTCGAAAGTTTGAAATTCAAGGTGGACTAGAATTTCCACTTTTTTCCCTCTGTTTTCTTGCCTTTTTCCTTTTCTCTCTCTCTCTCTCTCTCTCTCTCTCTCTCTCTCTTTCTTTCTTCCTATTTTTCTTTTTTCTTCTTGTTATTTTCTTTTTTACCTGCTGGAAATTCTTAGCCTTTACTTGGAGGGTGTAAAGCTAACCTGAATACGCCTAAGCTTCTATTTCCAGGTTCTCTCTCTCTTTCTCTCTCTCTCTCTCTCTCTCTCTCTCTCTCTCCCCAATATGCCTCTACTCACGGATATGACTCGCATGTATGCTTTCTCTCTCTCTCTCTCTCTCTCTCTTTGTGTATGTGTGTCTCTGTGTATGATGTGGTTTGCTGCTACGTGTACATAGAGAGAGAGAGAGAGAGAGAGAGAGAGAGAGAGAGAGAGAGAGAGAGAGAGAGAGAGAGAGAGAGAGAGAGAGAGAGACAACGTACCTATACACGTTTAGTCGTTTACACATGTTCCACGAGTTCCGGCGCCATCGTCGGTGTGTGCAGCTCGATATTTTAAGTTCCACGAGCGCGCTGGCCCCGAAATCGTATACTACGGACGTATATGTATGAACATCGTGAAAGGTTCGTTTCGAAAATTGTATTTATTCGGTAGTTCGAAACCTCACCCTTCCTTCCCTCCCCTTTCTTTCCCCGTCCCCCGTCCCTCCTTCCACCGTCCCAATCTCCGTCCAAAGAATCTCCATCCTAGTTCTCCTTCTATCTCGGTAAAAAAGGACTTAGTTAAAATTCATCCGACTTTCGTTCGTTCGTTTGTATGTTCGTTCGTTCGCTCGCTCGTTCGTACAATTTGTATAATTCATCTGTTAAATTTACAAGTTCATATTATTTTTTCTTTTTTATAAGTATTACATACAAAACTATAATTATCCATAGCGTTGCGTATCTTATTCCTATCTACGATTGATCGAGGAAAAATTTATTATTAACGATCAATACGTAATATGCACGATGATCATATAATTCTCGCAACGAATGGATGATTTCTATTTTTCTTTCGTTTCTTTTTCTTCTCTCTCTCTCTCTCTCTCTCTCTCTCTCTCTCTCTCTCTCTCTCTCTCTCTCTCTCTCTCTCTCTCTCTCTCTCTCTCTCTCTCTCTCTTTTTATGAAATTTGTCAAATCGGATATGACATACAAGACGGGAAAACGAATGTTCCTGTCATGGGTTAAAAATGTATTATTTTTCGAGCCTTGTCGGAGTACATTTTTTTTATTTTATTTTATTTTATTATTTTTTTAAATTTCTCCTTCGTTCAGATTGTAAAACTATAAGCCTAGGAGAGCTTGAAAAATTTTTAAGGTATTTGAAAAAAAAAATAAAATAGAACAAGATCCAAAAATTCGCGAGAAAAAGGGATGATGATGGCCTGAGTTAGATCGATCCTTGAAATCGTTTCGGCGACCTTCAACGTTCTCGAACAAATTAAATTTATAAGGAAAAAAATTATCTATCGACGAACAAAAGTACGTACACGTATGATCCTATCGTTGGCTAAAAAGTAGTTGATTTGCGAGTCGAACGTAAAATATAAAAAAGAAAGAGAGAGAGAGAGAAAAGAGAAGAAGAAGAAAAAGAGAAGGAGGAGGAAGAAGAAGAGAAAAACAAAGATAAAAAGATAAAGGATTAAGTTGACCGAGAAAAATTTGTGTCCGTGAGAGGGAAAAAGAGAAAGAGGAGGAGGAAGGAGGGGTGGCGAGGGTGATTGAGGTAATGGCGCGGGGTCAGGGCTGGGCGGGGGAGGAGAAAAAGTGTTGAGCTTGTTACCGACTTTGTAGATTTGTTTGCGATACGAGGATTCCGGCTAGATTTTCGAAATCAAGCCTTTGCCTCTGCCAGATGCGAAAGATCAAAGCGTTCGACCAACATTCAGCTTTTGGTCGTGTTGTAGGAGGTATTACTGGAAGGCGTAGGTTAGCGCGCGCAGTACCGCCGCTCACGGGCGAAAATTCGCGAATAAAACACGAAAATCCACGGTGATAGCGAGAGAGTGTGTGTGAGAGAGAGAAAAGGAGAGAGAGAGCACTCTGAAAAAACGCGTTGGTACAAAAGCGAAACTGTGGCAAATCGTTTCTGTCTGCTCGGATTTCCTTTTAATTCTGACGCACGCGTACATATATACGTACGTACGTATATACGTACCACCACACATGTTATATACCTACTATTTTCTCACACGTGTTTAAAAGTCGAAACGTGCATTATATAAAACATTGCTCGTGTTTCTAATTTTCAATAAATTGTCGACCATCTCACAATATCTAAGCGCGTTCTCCTAACCCACGCAAAATAATGTTCGTCGTCTCGAAATCGACATAAAATAATAAATTTTCTTCTTCTTTGTTTTCTTTTTTTATCTTGTTCTTGTTCTTTTTTTCCTCCAGTAAATAATACCTCGGTAGTAGTCGTGCCATTTTTCTTAGATTTTTCTTTTCATTTTTGATTAATCCACATTAATTCAGAATTTAACCTACGACGTTAAAAATATAGACAAATTTTCGGGTAATTAAAAAAAAAAAGAAAATATCGATGAATTATTTTCTTTTCCTTTTTCTTTTTTCTCGATCATTTTTAGTTTTTCACGTTTTTGTGGTTTAACAATCGGTACAGAATAGAGAAAAATGAAAATCTATAATCGAGCTTAAAAGGTCTCGTGATGCCGTAATAGGTGTTAAAAATTGATTTTTATTTTAAACGTCATCTTGGAGGAACTTTTGAACCATCCTGTATATAACGATTAAGAATATTTGATCGAAGAGCGTCGAAAACTAGAGACGAAGGACGCGCGTTTGTTTAGAGATACGTTTTGTGGACACGTACTTCGTACGTTATCGTCCAAATGCAACATCGATCCAACGAAAAACCAATAATCTTTCCTTCGTAGGATATTCTCGACCAATCGTAAAACAGGGGAAAGCTTGTAGTTTTGTTTTCGTTTCTCCCTTTTCGTATCGTCGTTCCTTATCTCGAAACAAGGAATTCCAACAATGAGCACGAACTATGGTTTCTACCCATATGTACGTACGTACGTACACTGTCTCTTTTACTTTCTATGCTGATATATATATATATATATATATATATATATATATATATATATATATATATATATATGTGTATACACATCTATGTGTAACGTAAATATCCTTCATATTGTTAGAGTAGACGTGACAATCGTTAGATATATATATGTATGTATGTATGTATGTATGTATGTATGTATGTATGTATGTATGCATGTATGTATGTATGTATGTATGTATGTATGTATGTATGTATGTATGTATGTATGTATGTATGTATGTATGTATGTATGTATGTATGTATGTATGTATGTATGTATGTATGTATGTATGTATGTATGTATATGTATATCCTACCTCTCTTCTTTTCTAAGACAATATCTAAAGGGAAAATTTACTTTCTCGCGATTATCAATAGATCCTCGCGTATATCGCCGAACTATAATTGTTCGTTGATAACGATTTAATTTTTTCTTTTTTTTTCTCTCTATCGTAAGAAACAAATAAATAAAAAATAAAAACGAAACAAAAATAAATACGCAATAATTAACAAAGATAGTACTTTCTTGACCGTCGGTGTTCTTACAAAAAAAAAAAAAAAACCGAAGACACGTGCGCAAAATTCTTTGCGACCGAATTTTTCCCCTCTCTTCTCTCGTCATTTTATTTTTCTTTTCTTCTCTTTTCCTTTCTTCTCTTTTCTTTTCTTTTCTTCTTTTTTTCTCCCCGTTTCACACGTGCTCACAAGTTGCTCGCTACAAAAAAGGTTATCGCGAAGGCTGTGCTATCTGTCTGTCTGTCTGTCTGTCTGTCTGTCCGTCTGTCTGTCTGTCCGTCTGTCCGTCTGTCCGTCCGTCCGCTGTCTCTCTCTTCGTTCGCATAACCGAGTAACAGTACCGTGAGCTGGAGAGCCGTACGAAACTTACGAAGCCTTTCACGCACACACCGATTTACTATGACGTTGTGTGTATACGCTGCCTTTGAAAGAGCTCCTCGTGACTGCATGCATATACATAAATACACACATGCATAACACACACATACATCCTTCTGTCCATCATGCATATGTGTGTGTGTGTGTGTGTGTGTGTTTATTTCTCTCTCTCTCTCTCGCTGCTGCTGTGTAGGTACGCGCGCGCATACGCATCGTACACGTATACTGATGCGCAGATCAGAATGACGATATATAGTAGAGCCAGCCGTGGTCGAGGTCCGCCGCGCTTAGGCCTTCTCTTCTCCTGCATCGCCCTCGAGAACCTCCCTCCTCTCTCTCTCTCTCTCTCGTTGTGTGTGGTGGTAGGAACGAACACCAGTGATTCTCAACCGGATTTCGTACCACGAAAGTCGCTCTCCACGCTGACGATAATACACGATCGCTCGAGGATAAACAGTGACTCTCAAACGTCGTTTATTAGCGTTCGATCGGCTAAATATCGATATCTATTTCTTTCCCATCCTTCGTCCGTTTGTTTATTATTTATTTATTTATTTCATTCTTTTCTCCAAACCCCTCTCCCGCGTCCACTTATTATTATGAAATTCATAGAAATATTAATAAAGAAATGTAAGTCATGAGTCGATGCTTGATCGAATTTTACGTTGTTCGATGATTGATAATAGGTCAACGGGGATGATGTGAGACGGGAGATGGCGGGACGGGGCGAACAACAGTAGCTGGTGGTCATGGGATCGTGAAGGATGAAGGGCGAAAAGTGAAGAAATAAAAAATAAATAAAAAAAGAAAGAAAGAAAGAAATCACAACGAATTAATGTCGACGTCACAATTAGTTTCAATACGTCTATCCAATTCCGATCAAAGTATATATATATATCGTCGATCGAATTTTGACGAGACGATGACGACGACGATCGGATTGGGATGAGGGAGGGGGAAGAAGAAGAAGGAGAAAAGAAAAGAAAAACAAAACGTTAAAGCGATTTCATCGAAGCTAACGATAGATCTAACATCTAATTCGTTGAAATTGATAAAAGTCATTGTTAACGTCTTCAACGATATAATACGGCGATATATAGTTTTCGGCTTGTGTGTAGTACCATCTTTTATATATTTTTGTGCTCTACGCAGGAGTTCTACTTACTTACGATTAGTTCATCCAGTTTTTTGGAAGGTTCCCGACGAAGGTAACCAATTACGAGGCAAGTTCGTGATTAACTACAACGTTTCTCCTTTACGGGATATATATATATATATATATATATATATATATATATATATATATATATATATATATATATATATATATATCGGTGTTGCAAACTCAGAAGAATTAGACGTTAACGATTATTAACGTTCGCCTTCGTCGAACTAAATACATAAATCTTAAATACGTATAAATTGAACATATTTTCTATCCCTTAATTGGAAATATATTCTTTTTTATCGTTTGAACAGTACAGAGAAAGGGTAGAAAGAGAGAGAGAGGTAGAGAGAGAGAGAGAGAGAGAGAGAGAGAGAGAGAGAGAGAGAGAGAGAGACGGTATTCATATAGTCTTATACATATAATATAGGAAAAAATATACATAACATACATATATATATGACGCAATGTATATCGACGATTTTGGATTGAAATTTTAATGTAGTTTAACGATGATTACTTACTAGACTCAACGAAACTCGGTAACGCGTTGAGATCCAATGTAGACAGAGGGTGTGAACGGGCGAAGGGTTAGAAAGGCTAGGCTTTTACTCTCCGCGAACAAGAAACTTTTCGATTATCGTTAAGGAAAAAAGAACAAAAAAATAAAAAATAATAAAATATAAAAAGAAAACAAAAAAAAACGAAAAAGATTTTTTTCACATTAATCACGGATAGGTTAAATGGCGTTAATCGAGGCACAGATACGGAAATTGATGGCCGAAGCAATTGCGCCAATGGCGAACATTCTCATTGGCACGTTACGTTGCTTCGAAAACAGCCGTAGGCTCTCTTTCTCTCTCTCTCTCTCTCTCTCTCTCTGTCTATTTGTCTGTCTCTGTCCGTCTCTCTCTCTCTTTCTCTCTTTCTCTCTCGGTGCAATTCGTGGCTTGGTTCAACGCCAAAGGCAACGTTCGCAACGAACGTTTTCTCTCATATTCTGTCTCCGTTCGTCCAACTACTTCTACTCTTATACGCTATACTATACCTAGACTATTCGATACGAGAGAGAGAGAGAGAGAGAGAGTGAGAGAGAGAGAGAGAGAGAGAGACTCTGAGAAAGAGAGCTTTAAGAGATTTAAATACCTACACGTCCAAGAGTTCCACGACCGTAGGAATTTTCTCTATTTCCTTGGTGTCCCGACGAAATTGAGAGTTCAATGTTTTTAACATATATATATCCTACGAAGGGGGAGGGTTTCTTTCTTTTTTCTCTTCTCTTCTCTTCTTCCTCTTCTTTTAATTTTTTTTTTACTTTTTTTTATCGACGAAACAAAATCAATACATACAAAGATCCAGATATATGTATGTATGCGTTCATATTAATGTGTCGAAAGTTACATTATAGACAGTTAACATATAATTCAAAGCATATATATATATATATATATATATATATATATATATATAAATTCAATTTGACATAATATTAATATTAATCGTAATGAACCGTATTAATAATTATGAGCTTCGTATTAAAAGGAGTACGTCGTTGTAAAAAGAAAGCAAAAGCATTAACGGATCGTGTTATTAGACTAGAATAACGGCTTAGTACTTCGATTAGTAGATCGGTTAGCTGAGAGAGCTAATGAGCCGACGATAAGACACACACACACACACACACACACACACACACACACCGTTAGAAATAATTCCTTTTTCGTTATACGCTGTCACTACAATCCAAAAGTGCGGTGAGCGCTATCGCGCCTCGCATATGATTTATTTTTTATTGCTTCTCTTTGGTCAATTATAGTTACTGAAACAAATAGGTACGTCACTCAATTTTTATGTTTGAATGTAAACACTAAGTCTCATTCAAGTGGCTTAAAACTTATGAAAGATATTAAATATTTAACAAACCAACTCTTTGTCATTTTTGGTTTAGCACTTTTAGGTAGTATATAGAAAAAGCGCTCGGCATTCAAATGTTTAAATCGGTAATATTATTAATACACCCATTGTCGGTTGCATTTTCAGAATAGTATAACGTCATTGTCGTCGTACGGATTCGCCTAAATGGTGGCTCCAAGGGGAGCCGTGGAAAAGCATGAGGGAAAGAACACCCTCTGCGGACGACACCCCGAGAAGGGCCCCACCTGCTCCGCACAAAGGTAAGTCCCTTTTCTTTTTCCTTTTTTTTTCTTTCTTTTTTCGTCCGACTATCCTCGTTATAAAATCAATTTTATTCATTTTTTTTGGCGCGTACGCCCGCGTGCGTATGTCGGGTCGGACGATGGTACCACTTTTATTTGTGGCACGAAAATAATATTACGAATTGATTGAGGAGGAACGTTTAAAAATGATTTTCTGTTCGTTTCTTTTTTTATTTTTTCTTCTTACCTTTAATAATTTTGCGCAAATGATATTTCGATTGATTCATTGAAATCGACCGACCGCCATCATCTCCAGTGTGGTACGCGTGATGTACGATAACGTTGTTAAAACTAACGATCGTATTCGTTCTTATCGCCGTTTATTATCCACGAGACCGAGAAACTTGCCGTTTAATGTGTGCTCTGTTCGAACGATCAGTACATACTGAAAATCTATTCGTTATTCAAAGAATTGAAAATCTATAGATATGGGGGAAAGGACACTGATGTTTACTTTCTCGTGTTATTGTATCTCTCTCTCTCTCTCTCTCTCTCTCTCTCGCTCTCCTTTTCTCGACAATAATAACAACAGTGGACACGGTAATGATATTTTTTTTCTCTCATATTCGTGTTTACATATATACGTAGATACGTAGAATTTAGGTGAACTATTTCATTATCGATTTTTTGTTTATTTTGTAAGTTTCTGATTGAAAGAATATTTATTTGTTTTCCCCTCTCTTTCTCTCTCTCTCTCTCCCTCTCTCTCCTCTCTCTCTCTCTCTCTCTCTCTCTCTCTCTCTCTCTCTCTCTCTCTATTTATCTTTATCTTTATTTCTTTTTACGTCTGTTTGTCCCTTTGGCATATAATGTGAGTACATCTTTTTACGGACGTTGTATTCATCAAAGAACATTGATAAATTCACACAACCAACCACGAACCTCCTGTTATATGTATAAACTATGCTAATATACACAAATCGGCTTAGTATCGTGCTAGAATAACCAGAGATCCGAGTCGATCATTACTCGAAAAGTTAAATTTACATCATTTATGTAAATTCTCGTCTGTGGTGTGTGTGTGTATATCTTTATCGGTACGATCGCGTTCTTAGTAATCTTTAATCGAACTTTTTCGGTTGCAAATTTTTTCAATGCCTCGAACCCGTATAGCATTATATGATATCGTTCGGTGCGTTATGCGATAGTGTGTGTGTTTGGTTCTGTATGATATGTCGCACGGACACGTCATCGTCAAACGATATCTCCGTGACCGAGCATACAAACCTATTCGATTTATAGATGTGAAGTGTGTGAAGTGTATGTGCGTGTGTGATGTGTGTTTACTGCGTATGTACGTGTGCTACTTGCGTACGTGTCTAATATAGGTGCTCCGACGTACACATACACACACCACGACGCCTCTCGTTTTACGAAGAGGAAAGATGGCGTCCAGTGCGCCAGCTCCCATTTATCGAGTGGTGGCTCGTTCCACGCCTTCTTTTGGGTATGTGTGCGCGCCAGTGTATGTGTATTTTCTTGCCTCTTCATCCTTCCTTAGTGTCGTCTTTATATGTATATATATAAAAAGGTAATATCAATTTTTATTTTACGATCACCAATTCATGATTTTCATTTTTCATCTTTCATTTTTACCTCTTATATATATCCCCGCTTTTCGTTTTATTTTATTTTGTTTTCATTACGTCGATTCGTTCCGAAAAATTTTCCAGTTGAATATTCTCTGGGAGCTTGTATAAATATCGTTTTTATTATCTCAGAATGATATCAATTTAATCAAGGGCGAATTTCACGTTCGTATGAAATTTTCTTCAACCTATGAAATTTTCAACGTACGTATGCGGTTTTAATGAACGTGCTTTTTGGAGTCGATGGATCACCAACTGATAAATTGATTGTTCCCCCGTTCTTTCTCTTTTTTTCCTGTCTTTCTCTTTGTCTTCCTTTCCCTTAGCGATTAAAGCTATCGTGGAAAATACAAACCTCCCTCCCCGTCCTGTCCCCCTTCTTCCCCCTTAATAATATTTATTTCACGAAGTTTTCTTTTCTTTATTTCTTCCCTAGCGAGCCAACAAATGCGTACAATTAGAACGACCACACTTTTCCGCTTTTTTATTTAATTTTTTTTTATTCCTCCCCCCTCTCACTCTCTTTAGGGGTGTAAAAGAGAGAGAGAGAGAGAGAGAGAGAGAGAGAGAAGGAGAGATTCTCATTTGTTTTTCTCTTTATTCAGCAGCGTAATTATACTGCGTGACCTTTGCTCCCCAACGTATTCTGCAAGTCGTAACTCTAGTTCGCGGTGGAGAATTACGAATCAACGTTCGCGTACAGCCTCGTATAAAACGTTTACTCTTTCATTAAATGAATCAACAAAATTCGTTGGATTTTTTCTTTTTTGTTCCATATGCGCCCCACCTCCTCCCCCCTCTTCGAGACATTTTAGTCGTAAAGTTTGTTTTACTGTGAAGGTTACTTCAAGAATAAGGAAAGAAGTGAGGGTTTGGTTGGGGGTAGGGGGTGACGGTGAGGGTAAGGGTGAGAGGTGATAGGTGAGGGGTGGGAGGAGGCTAAAGAAACAAGGGAACGAAACAGAAAAATACATAAAAATATTAAAATATTAATCGTTTTCCCTGTGGATGAGGGATGATGATGATCAGGAATCGAGAGCAAACGAAGAGAAAACTCTTGGGTATTTCTCACGAATATCAAGTTCGTCGCGACCAAAAAAAAAGAAAGAAAAGGAAAAAGAAAGAAATAAGAATAAAAAAGAAAAAAAAATAAGGGAGGGAGGAAGGGGGTAGCCGAAGCTCGTCTTTGTACTTTTAATCTTCACGAAAGGAAATCTTACTTCTTACAAACGTAGGTGGATGGAGTTATAACCATCGTCCTTTTCGCCTTACGAAAAATACACTTCACCTGTTTTTCGTGAGTCATTAAAATAACTATGAAGGGGAAGTAAAAGAGGGAGAGAGAGAGAGAGAGAGAGAGAGAGAGAGAGAGAGAGAGAGAGAGAGAGAGTAAGAAAGAGCAAGAATAAGAGTAAAAGGTACGCAGTTTTTTTTCTTTCTTTCTTTCAATTTTTTTTTCTTTCCCCTCCGATACGCTGCGTTCACAAAATTATTTTTTCATCTACCCTTTCTTTTTTTTCTTTTATTTTATTTATTTCTTTTTTCTCTTCCTGTTTCTATTTTCTTTTTCTTTTTTTTCCCCCTGAAAGAAAATCCCTTTCGTTAAATTCTCACGGATTGCTTTTCTTCCTCGTTATCGAAATTATCTCGTAATTCTTTTAATGAGCTGCAAGAGCGCAGAAAAATGAGATATTTTTTTTCTTTTATTTCTCTTTCTTCTCTTCTTTTTCTTTCAACTTTTTCATTCCATTCTGATGAGAAATTATTTAACGTAGGAATTGTTTGTTTTAAAATATTCGTCCTCCTAAGTCTTATTCTACGTTACCATGGAAACAATTGTTTTTAATATTCTACCTCTTTCTCTCTCTCTCTCTCTCTCTCTTTCTCTCCCCTCTCTCTATTTACTATATAATTACTCTAACATCGTTTACTATGTTCATAGCAAGCAAGCAAGCAAGCAAGCAAGCAAGCAGCAAGCTCGAGCCGATCGAGCGATCGTAAAATCATCATCGTTAATTACACGTTAATATACGCTCTACGAGTCTTTTCGAACCGTTACATCAACCTATTTTTTTTCACCTAATCTATGAGTTCTATTCGGGTCGACGAAACGAAATCGTTTTTCATGCGGATCGAGTGAAATAATACAGTATTACGATCGAAGAAGAGGATCGGGAGCAGAGCAGAGCGAGGCTTTCGAGGTTGCGGGATAAAATGTTGACAATGGGCGGAGGCGGTGGTCGCGGGGAAGGGAAGAGCTATGTTTTAAATCGGATGAACGAAGATGATTGAAAACGAAAAAGAAGAAAAAAAAAAAAGAAAAAGACGGTTCGATTCGATAGAAAGAATTCATGTCCCATATTCCGTTTTAAGTTCTTTCAACTACCGTGCTGAACCACCCAATTCGTTTTTCTATGTATTTCAAAAATGAGATCGTATCCATTTTATAAATAGAAATCTTTAAGCAACTATTAGAAAAAAGGCGAATGTTTCTCCGTACGTCTGTCTGTCTTTCTCTTTCTTTGTCTCTCTGCTGCGCGTATGTGCGTGCGTGTTTGTGTTCGTTTTTTTTCAAAAGAGCAATAATAATCTCTTTTAAAATTGTATTATACTCTCGGTTAAATCTTATAAATTTTGGAATAATAAAACAATTCCGAAAGAGATTGGATGTTATTCGAAGTTTCTTTAATTAGTAATAACTTTCAATCGAAGTTTGTTTCATCTGTTACAGAATTTTCTTTAATTAGAATATAAATTTGTTACACGAAGTACACACGCATACATACACACGCGAACAAACACGTAAAATATACATATGTATACATATACATGTATAAATATCATCGAATATTAATATATCTTGTTAACTAACTAATTTGTTTATACATACATTCTATGTTCTAATAATTCTTTCTCTCTTTCTTTCTCATTATTATCTTGTATTATTTCTAAAGAAATATACTATCGTCGTCATTGTCATCATCATCGTCATCGTTGTTACCATTCTAGCTACCCTCCTTTCGGTCAAACCCGTTTCTCTCTCGCGACTTAGCAGTACACGCGCGCGAGGTCATTAAGGAAATTGCACGCAGTTTTGCGATGGCGTAAAAGCAGAACCGGCATGTAACTCTCTTTCTCTCTCTCTCTCTCTCTCTCTCTCTCTCTCTCTCTCTCTCTCCCGTTCCCTTATTTCTCTTTCTCTTTCTCTCCCTGTATGTCTTTTTCCACGTGCGTTTTTCGTTTTCCCGTTCACTTCTCTTCCCTTCTCAGTCTTTTGGCAGATGTTTCAAGAGCCTTTTCGAGCTCTGCCAATTCGGCTCGTTTTTACCAGATTCGGTGCGCTCTTACTTTTGGCTTGCTTGCATGCTTGCTTGCTAGCTGGCTGGCTCGCTGGCTGGCTCGCTGGCTGGCTGGTTCTGGCTGGTTGATTCTGGCTAGCCTGTTAACTGACCGACCGACTGACTGGCTGGCTGGTTGGTTGGCTAGCTGCTGCTTCTGCTGCTGTTGCTGTTAGTGTTTCTAGCTCTTAGTACTGCTTGGCTACCTACTGGCTGCTCCTGGCAAACTAAACCATGGTTTATCTCGACCGTGCGAAAAGTATCCCCAAGTGGTTTCACCTCGTCGCGATATTTCTTCTTTCATTTGAACGAATCACGACACCCTTCGCGTCCTTTGATTTTTAATGTGGATTATTGTTTCTAACATTCGGTCTATAGCGTAACGACGATATTTGGAAAAGTAAAGTGTGGAGATAAGATCAACGAATCTCGTATACGGGATTAGATTAGATTTACGCGATGACAATAAACGTATTTGCGTTGTCATGATATCGAATGATGATTCGATCCTCGACGTTCGTTGAAAGAATGATGAGGATTTTTTTCTTTTTTTTTTCTATTCGAAAGATTAACAAAAAATAATTTCGTCTTCAACGGGAAATTCATAGAATGTCTAGTACGCATGGACACGTCTGTATAACCCACCCTTGAGTTAAATTACCTCCCCCCCCTCTCTCTGGAAAATCTATAATTACGGATGCTACGCCTCTTTCGTCGTCACTACTACTATCACCACTACCACTACCACTACCACCACCACTACCACTACCACCACCATCACCATTACCATCACCGTCTTTATTCGACGTCTTCTTTAACGAGTTATGAAAATTCGATTATTGAAGTACCGTCCTGAATTTAACGTTCTCATTTGTTGTTCATCTTTTTCAAAGTCCCTACCCTTTCGAGTCGATGCTTCAAGCGATATATTGCCCTAACACCAAATATTATATTTTAATTTCGTTTGATTTTATTGCTTTTGAAAAAATAAAGAAAAGAAAAGAGAAAACCATCGACTATATTCTCACTATATTCCCTTCTTTAATTTTTTTTCTCTTCTTTTTTTATTTTATCTAACGAATAACTATATACCAGCCTATTTAGTAACGCGATTGTGTAATGCGATTACCAAGTACTTGAAAACACTTGTCGTAGACGAGAGAGAGAGAGAGAGAGAGAGAGAGAGAGCCATGTTAACTTCCTTTGCGTTTATTTAAACCATTCAATGAGTACTGGTTCGCCATTAATTTCTACCTCGTTTAAGTGTCGCCGATCATTCATTGATCGCATTAAACTCTATAATAATACAAAAGTTGCAAATTTCACGGACAGTTTGTAATGTTAACATAATTTGTAATTTTAATATAATAATCGGTATAAATTTACGACCAATTCGTAGATTTGTATATGGAGTCAAACTGGAGTGAGAGAGTGAGAGAGTGAGTGAGTGAGACGAGAGAGAGAGAGGGGGCCGGGAGGATGTTCCTATAAATTATCATAGAAATGATCTTTCGATTATTACATCGTAATCGTCGTCGATTCATATAATATTTCATATGTATTATATTATTATCGACATTCGATTGGTTTAACGCGTTAAATTGCTACATCGTAATTAATATCGATAATTAAATTATAATACTAACCGTTCACTTTCCAAATCGATTAACTCCGTAAAAACAAAAAGGTGTAGAAAAATGCGATGGAACCATAATGCGAATTGCTCTTTTAAAATTTGTTTACAAAATATAAATTCAAATGAATATTGTAGAATGTATGAATGCGTACTTTCTAGCTTTAATCTAACGTGAAATATAAAGGAAATAAGATAGAAAATGATCTTGGAATAATCATTATTAATGAAATATATTAGATTAATATTTATTCGATGGCCAAACAAAATTTTCTCGTCCAACGGCATTAAATGACAGAAAATTAAAAGGAACGTTTATTTATGAACATATAAAAAAAGTGAGGACTCCGTCGAAAGTGCTTCGACGCTTGAATCTAAAAAAAAAAAAAATTCCAAAAGCGGAGTTAATCGATTTGTGGCTTGTTGCAAACGGTTCATACGATATGTATGTTTGCAAAAATGAGATTGTAACGGGTGATGTATCATCAATCCCTTTTATGCCATTTCGTAAAAAGGATCTTACGCACGCGAGCGCATGTTATATACTCTATGAATATGTATGCCGCGTAATCGCACGGTGTAATTTCGTCGATACGCTTTTCTAAGAAACTCGAGGGGTAAAAGTTATCGCGCAGAGCTACGCCCTTGTGAAAATATACACGTTTCCCTCGTATTTTGCGAAAAATTTACCCCTGAAAAGGTTTCCTTTAGCTCTCCATGTCTAACTGCTCTATGTGCTATGTATATATATATATATATATATATATATATATATATATACTTTAAGTAAGTATGTTTAGCTACGTTTAATTGCCATCATTCAAAGAGAATGAAGACCTTCGAGTAATCGTTACTGAAACCCTTTCGAATTGAATTTCACCCTCACTCTCTCTCTCTGTTTTTATTTCGTTGATAGAAATATATATATATATATATATATATATATATATATATATATATATACATATATATATATATATACATATATATATATTTCTTTTTGAATTTTTCCGGAAATTTTTTCTTATATCTTCGTATAAAAATAAAATATAATATTATTTCTATGTGCACGAGAGGATAAATTTGAAAGTGACATTTTCTGAAGTTCGTTCATTTTAAAACTCTAATTAGAGGAGGATCCCCATAAAACCCCATGCGCTCTGTAGTGCGCGTAGGTGTAACTAATTCAAAATAAGGTACGAAGTAAGCTCTCTCTCACATTTATTTTTCCAAAGCTGAACAAACAATCAAAGCCTATACCCAACGGTTGTCGAACCTTTCTAACGACGAAATATGATTTTCGGTTTGTTTAGAAATTGCCTCTTGGGATTTATCGACGTGAAGTTATTTACGATTTTCTTCAGGACATTCTCTCTACAACGTGTTGGGTACAACCAAAGATGGGAGAGGGGTTGGGATGGGATCTGTGAAGGGGTGGGGAGGAGGGGAACTACGGGCTACGGTCAAAGATGTAATGTCGGTTTATGGAAAAGCGGTTAGAGAGTCCGTTCGGTTTAACGGTTCGAGAAACTTTTTTTTTCTTATTCTTTCTCTTTTTTCCCCTCTGTCTCCGTTGTCACGAAGAAATTAAACTGAAAAATCACAAAAGAAAAATATCTCTTGGGGAGTACGGAACGTAATATTTGATTTTTAGAAACATTTGAGAAAAATTCTAATCGTAAGGTTTATAAATAGAAATAGCTTTTAACGTCGTAGAGAATATTTAATAAATTAATAAATAACAATAAATAAATGAATAAATAAATATATATATATATATATATATATATATATATATATATAAGATTTCTTATTTCTATCGTTTTGTTCGCAATTCTTTCTACGTATACGTTTTGATAATTAGTTCGTTCTAACGAGAGACTTGATTCTAACGAGAAGACGGGAGAATTCAGTTGAGGTAACAAAGTAGAAAAAGATAAAGAAAATGTTAAAAAAAAAAAGGAAGAAAGAAAGAAAGAAAGAAAGAAAGAAAGAGGACCACTCGGTGGTACGAACACATAACGAAACCAGCCGAACCGCTTTCGAAGTAACATGAGAGATCTTAGGTCCAACGCTTGAATGCCTTTCCAGAGAGAGAAAGAGAGAAAGAGAGAGAGAGAGAGAGAGGATTGTTCACCCAAGAGTACTTCAATGGAAAAAAAAGATCAAAAAAGCCAATAGAAAAAACAAAGAAAAATCAAACGGGGTCCGTATAATAATCACTATTTTTATTCTCAATTGTAATAATAACGATCGAAAAAAAAAATAATAATGCAGGAGTTAGATTATCTTCGATGAAAATTATTCGAATCTCGAATAGTTTTGTCTAAAAGAAAAAGGTTCAGCGAATTATTATTATTTTTTTCTTTTTTTTTTTTTTTTTTTTTCATTTTTTAGACTTCATTTAAAGGAAGATTATTTAAGACTTTATTAAAGATTTCGTAGACTTTATTAAAAGGAACGCAGACACGTACCACGTATCACATACATACATTATACCCATATTTGTAATACCGTATAAAAGTTTCTACTCTAAATTATGTTAACGTCCATTTAACGTATCGTCATGTTAATATAATTCATCGGGAATAAATTAATTTGTAAAAACAATTCATTCGTCAACAGCGATGCCGATTTATGGAAAGAAAAATCGTCCTAATCGTCGTCATCAAAATCGTCGTCATCGTCTTCATAGTCATAGTCATAGTCATAGTCATAGTTTCTGTACCCTTTCCTTTCGTCTCTCCTCGTTGTCCCCTTTCAAGGCCTAGTCCGATGGATGGATCCCCTTCCCTTTTAAAAGCCTCGTCAGAGAGACGTAGGGTAGCGGCGGCGACCCCTTTCGGTGTGCTCGAAGTAGAGGGACAGCTATCGATTCCACGGCAACCTCATTTCGCCCCCTCCCTCCCTCCCGCCCTCTCTTTCTTTCTCTATCTCTATCTCTCTTTTCCTTTCTCACTCAGGCATTCTCGTTCCCTACCTTCCGGATAAAAGGGCGTCAAAAGAAGTGTGGCGAAGTGTGCAGCTTTATATTTCCCATCCTTGTCTCTCCTTTTTCTTTTTCCATCTTTACACACACCTTTTCCATTCATTATTTTACCTCCATTTTTACTTCCTTTTACTTCCTTTTCCTTCCTTCCTTCCTCCCTCCCTCCCTCCCTCCCTCCTACCCTCTCCCTCTCCCTCCTTCTCTCTCTCTCTCTCTCTCTCTCTCTCTCTCTCTCTCTCTCTCTCTCTCTCTCTCTCTCTCTCTCTCTCTCTCTCTCTCTCTCTCTCTCTCTCTCTCTCTCTCTCTCTCTCTCTCTCTCTCTTCCTTTCTATCTACACATACATAAATAAATATATATATATATATATATATATATATATATATATATTTGTGTGTCTCCTCTTCTTTTCCTCTTTGTTTTACGTCTACTTGTCCATCTCTCTTTCTCCACATCCATTGACCATTGTTCCCATCTTCCGTTCCGCTTCAGCTACATGTCTTCTTGTACATTTTCCCTTGATTCCGTTCATCCCTTTTCCTTACACATCTTTACTCGTCCGTTTCCCCTTTTAAACTCCTGTAACGGCACATTGTTTCTAGTCGATTCTACTCAAGGGAAAGGAAATTTTCTCTCTTTCTCTTTCTCTCTTCCTCTCTCTCTCTCTTTTTTTCTCTATCCTTTACTTTCGTCTTTGACTTTATCACTGTACACTCCGAAACGTATTTCGTAGCGTCGTCTGGTAGCTTCGAATCTCATCAAACGAATGAAATTCTTCCTTCTTATATATCGTCTTTCAAAACTAATACTATCGGGTTTCTAACGGTTGTTGTATTTCAAACGACATAGAGTAGTAAATCCTGGCGCGTAGTCTTAAGCCTCCTTAACTCTTACGAGGAAAATCTTTTGGATTAAATTTTTAAATAATTCGTTTCCATCCTTTGTCGGACGTTTTATCTTTTTTCTTTTCTTTTCTTTTAAGAAAAAAAAAAAAAAAAAAAAAAAAAGAAAACAATCTCCAATTGGTTTTATCAATCGTTTTCTCTCTTTCTTTTTCTTTCTGAGATTAAAGAAAAAGAAATAAAAATAATCGTAACTCTTGTTAAATAATAACGACTCTTATGTATGTCCTATATAAAAATCTATTCACAGAAATTCACCCTTTTCTGTCGTCGTCGTCGTCAACGCCGTCGTCATCGTCATCGCCGTCGTCATCGCCGTCGTTGTCGTTGTCGTTGTTCCCTCTTAGTACTTTCAGAGGAACTAAGGAAAACCATACTAGCCTAGCTAGGCATCTGGCTAAGCTATCTACTATCTAAGCTAGCTCTAGCTTACTTATCTACCTTGGCCCCCAACAGCTATTTCTCGTCTTTCTCTCTTCTTTGCTATACACAAATACGGAACATATAAAGACGCTTAGAAAGGGAGAAAGAGAGAGAGAGAGAGAGAGAGAGGGACAGAAGGAAGGGTCTTCTTTCTCTCGCGTTCGTCCATCCTTTGTCTGCCCTTTTCTCTTTCTCTCTCCCTTTCTTTTACTCTCTCTTTCCCTTTCTACCGTACATATTTCATTCGTTCTACCCGCTTCGGAAGTTGGAAAATACGTTGGAGGAATATCAACACAGTTGGAAAGATCGTACGAAGAAGTTTAAAGAGAGGGAAAAGGTAAGAAAGAGAGAGAGAGAGAGAGAGAGAGAGAGAGAGAGAGAGAGAGAGAGAGAGAGAGAGAGACGGTTTATTCGCTCGCAACTTCGAGATAGCGCATGATAAGGGGAGATACAGTACACCGTGACGATGACGACGACGACGAAGACTACGACGTAGATGATAATGATGATGATGATGATGATGATGATGATGATGATGATGATGATGATGATGATGATGATGATGATGATGATGATGATGATGATAGTAGCGAGAAGGCAGTTAGGAGAATAGGAACAAGATGGTGAAATGGAAATGGACGTTTAAAAGTGTCGAGACGTAAAGAAGAATAGGATAGTCGTGTTTGAATTTAAAAGAAAACGAAAGGAGTGCTTCGGGGATTTCGTTTGAGTGGGACGATGACCGACGGGGATTAACGAGTGGTCTGGTTAAGGTAGGGAGGACGAGAGGGGCTGAGGGGGACATTCGAAAGATTTTTCTAAGTATACGTAAGATCTACCTACGTACGTATGTATGTATACATATATGTATCTATCTATCTAATGAGTAGCAGTGAACTATTATTGATTGGAAAGAAAGGGATGAGATTTATTTTTATTTTTTCATGTTTTTCTTCCTCTTCTCTTTCATAGAAAGCCAAAAAAATGAGCGTTGGAGGAAATTATACGGGAGGGGCGTGGGTGGTTGGATGGAAGGACGGATGGATGGATGGGTGGGTGGGACGCGAGGCACGGGCTGGATTAAGAAAAAAAAAAGAAATTTCGGAGAAGCAGACCTAACGACGGTAGGTATTTCTCGATTCGACGGATATAGACGGCCACGACTACGGCTGCGGCTGTATCCGTATGAGAGAGAGAGAGAGAGAGAGAGAGAGAGAGAGAGAGAGAGAGAGAGAGAGAGAGAGAGAGAGAGAGTTATTATCCGTACCCGAAGGCGTTGCGATTTCAATCTTGAGCGCTGAGAAAGAGAAAAATAATTGAAAGTACACGCGGTTATTGTTTTTAAATACGGTTATGCATTAATCATCGACGGGGAATTAACAGTAAGGGGATTTTTACCGGTGAAATGTCCGATGCAAATATTATTCGCGAAGGAAAACAAACAAAAAAAAAACAGAAAAAGAGACCAAAAAAAAAAGAGAAGACAGAAAATCTCGTTGTTAATTAACGAAATATTGTTTAGAATAGATCTTCGTAAATGTGGAGTGGGGTGGGGTGGGAACGAGAGATGATCTTTTTTCGTTCACAAGGACCGGGGGATAGGATGGGGTGGTTGGTTGGGGTTAACATAGAGTTTGTATTGCAAGTATTCGGGAAGATCGGTAAACACGCGTGTTCCTCAGTGTCCAGGATAATTTTAGGAGCGTTTCCGACGGCAAACTATTGTAGAAACGCCCGCGTGATAGATATCCGTGATACATGTCCCATAGGGTATCATCAAGATGACCCAATTACGACGCTCGCGCGTCGAGTGCCGAGCGTAGTATAGTAAATCCCGGTCACCGGAAAACCTAACCGAAACTGTTGCTAATGCTACTGCTACTAGTGACGTTGCTGTTACTGCTGTTTCTGCTTCTGCTGCTGCTGTTGCTTTTTGACATTCTATCGTTCAAATACCTCGAACTTGGCACGTTGGACTGACTTGAACGTCTCTCTTTTTCTTTCTCTTTCTCTTCCTCTCATACTCACTTTCTATTTCTCTCTCTCTCTCTCTCTCTCTCCCCCCCCCTCTCTATATCTTCATCTTTCTGTGTTACTTTGTTACGATGGCGAACAGCTGTTCAAACCGAAGAAAAGTCGACCTATCGAAACGCACGCAACCGAAGCGCCAACGCTCGTATTCGTTTATTTAAATAACGTTATTCTCCTTTTCCCTCTCAACGTCGAACAAATTTTTTCCTCCTCTTCTCTCTATTTTTTCATTTTTCTTCTTTTCTCTCTTTTTTTTGTGTTTTTTCTTTTCTTTTCAACGTCCTTCCCTTTGTCCCCCTTCCTCCACGTATAAATCATTCTATCGGTTTATACTTTTCCTTTATTTTTTTAATGCAAATCTCCACCAGAGGAACGAATAATCCGTTCTGTCGTTACGACGACCTATTTTTTTTTTTCCTACGATCGAAATATTTCTTTCTTTTTCTCTCTTTTTTTCTTTTCTCCCCTCCTGTTTTCTTCTTGTTTTGCTTGGTTTTCTTTTCTTCTTGCTTGTTGGCGTTTCTTCTTCCGAGCAAGATAGAAGCGATTTCTACCTTCTTTTTTGTTTCGTCATTAATAAAACGGAGGAAAAAATCGTTGTTATCGTTTTTGCCGATCGATGTTAATGCAAGACTGATCGATTTTAATGAAAGTACACATGCAATTTTATGTGTACGTCGATGAGATGGATATTTATGAAAATCGTTAATAATCGTTAATAAATTTGTTATAATCGATTTATGGGATGGACTGTACTTGAATGTACGACGGACGAACATTGTACATGTTTTGTTTTGTTTTGTTAACGACGAAACAAACTGAATAAATTAATATACACTTGATAATATCGTTTGTTAATGAGATATATTTATTATTACGCTCGTCGTATTTTCGAAGATGATGATAATTTCTCGAATCGATGAATAATTCAGCGAGAATGCTAAGATCGATCGACATTCATTCGCTTCAACGATTCCTTTCACCTTTGCGATAGATAAAGAAAGAGAGAAGGAGAGAAAGAAAGAGAGAGCGCAAGAGAGAGAGAGAGAGAGAGAGAGAGAGAGAGAGAAAGGGGCAGAAAGTGATAAATGAATTCGTAGATGAAACATTTTTTATGCCGATTAACAATAATAATTTGAACACGATCATAATTATCGGATAAATATAATTTATCGTCTAAACACGTACGTGTTCGTGCATAAATACTTTCTATATATCACGAATGTTAATATCATTTTCATAATTTATATTACGAAAGAAAATTTGTTTATTATATTTTATATATATATTTTTTTCTTTGCGTCTTTCGTTTGTTCAATTGTCTCTTCCTTTTCTTATTATTTTTTTATTTTATATTTATTTATTTTTTTCTTTTTTTTTTAATTATTTATTTACGTATTAAATCCAACTTTACGTAGTCGTATCGATTAATGTGCTCAGTTAATTGTCGCGACTCGTTCGTTTCCGCGAATCCATCTAATTTATATACGTGTATGTACATATGTACATACGTACACATCGTGATAAGAGCTCGTAAGTATACGCTACATTACATATGTGATAAACACACACACACGCGTATACACATGTAAAAATATAGAAAATGTATCGTGTCACAGGGGGGAGTGGAGAGGGAGGCGGGTGTACGTTTCATAAAGCCCGCGCCCGTTAAATATGGCGCCAGGATAAAACGGTTGGCGCGAAATTTCGAAACGCTTCTCTCAAACAACGCTTTCAACGGGGGGTGGGGTGGGAGAAGGAGGGGGAGAGGAGGGGTATATCAAAGCGTTCCGTCGCGATATGTAAATTCAGGATGAATTAAACTACGACTACGACGGCACTGCGTTACAATGTTTAACACTGTTTGCATGCAAATTTTATTTGCGCCCGAAGATCGATCGACGACAAACTCTTCCTTGCTACCGGATGCATATTATCGTATCGATCATTATCATTATCATTATCGTCATCGTCATCATCATCATTATCATCATCATTGATATTATAATAATAATTATTATTACTATTATTATTATTATTATTATTATTATTATTATTATTATTATTATTATTATTATTATTATTATTATTATTGGGATTGAAAAATATACGATAATAATAGAAGAAGATGGCGATCGGGAAATATTTTTCATTGGATACGCAGTGATTAAATAAAAGCGTTGATTATATACGATTGAAATAAAATAAATTTATTTTGAAATTTGTTTAACTTCCACCTGGCTGGCGTCTTATCGCAGTGACGGTCAATAATTGGTATACTTTATTATCGTCGACGATATTATTATTCATTCGAAAATGAAATCGTTCGTTAGATCCTATAACGAACATTGATGTAGAACCCGTTCACGTTCGATTTCATTTACGTTTTTGATTTTGTCGATATATATATATATATATATATATATATATATATATATATGTAAGTAGGTATGTTATATATATATATATATATATATATATATATGTATGTATATGTATATGTATATGTATATGTATATGTATATGTATATGTATATGTATATGTATATGTATATGTATATGTATTTGTATATGTAATTCGACGGTATCATTCGCGATGCAGCACCGACGGCGACGGCATACGAGAGAATAATTGCCGCGCTATTTTACGAGCTGTTTTTCTAGGACGCGTCGACGATCGACGATGCCCGCTCGTATATATCTCGTCCCTCGTTTGAGCTCGCTCGTGCAGGAAAGGCAAAATGCATTTAAATTGTCATCCCCTTTCCCTTCTCCGTCACCTCTCCCTCCCACCCCTATATCTCCGCATCCCCCACATCTCTGCATTCACTCCCCCCACCATCCCACCAACCCACCATCATTCCGTCGTCCTCCTCCCGTCCTCCGCTATTTTTCTATCCCTCGCTCACTCTTTTTTACCCTTCCATCATCGCGTTACGATTCCCTTGCGGTGGGAAGAAAAATTTTTTTTTTCCAATGGCGAACAAAATATTCACAGATCGTGTCATAACACGATTTATCGTACAGCTTTTTCTACGTGATATTCTTGTCGTTGTTTTTATTATTATTATTATTATTATTATTATTATTATTATTATTATTATTATTATTATTATTATTAATTGTAATTGTCTTTTGGTATACTCTAAATCGATGTCGATAATTATTATCTCTAAGGGATTAAAGATAAATTGCAGATACGGAGGAATCATTATTAATCGGCGATTAATTAGATAATAATAATTGAATCTCTTTGTTTGTAAGATAAAACGTATATTTGAATATTTCATATATATATATATATATATATATATATATATTATGTACAATATATATAATATTATATAATATATTATATATAATATCAAGATTATATATTGTTATGTGTGTGTGTGTGTGCGTGTGTGTGTGTGTGTGTATAAAAATATACGTAAGTGCAATTTTCCAACGTTCCTGAGTTCCGCATCCTGACATTTCGCTTGGAACACCGCCAGAAGATGCTGCAATGGAATCGTGAAAATAAACGCGCGTCGATCGACCTGCGATCGGCGGCTGCCCTCGACGTAGACGTCGCCGTCGTCGTCGTCGTCGTCGTCGTCGTCGTCGTCGTCATCGTCGACGTTGTCGTTGTCGTGTCTTCTTCGTCTTCGTTTTCGTCGTCTTCGTCGTGCCTTGCGTTTTATTGTTCGTTCGAAAGAAATCTTTAAACGAGTTGTTTCTATCGGTGGTCCTTCCTTCCTACTTCTCATCGCGCGTTACTCTCCACCGAGACCGATTTAAAACTACCTCCCTCCCTCCCTACCTACCTACCTCTCGCCCAGATTTGGAGTTTATCTTTCTCGGTAATATCGAATTAAACGAGTTTAGAAAAGAAAAAATCGTTCGGCATCATCCGCATTTTGTTCTATTCGAAAGAAATTAAAATGTATATGACGTAGAAATAACATTTTGATTAAACGGGAAAAAAACATTTTAGGATTTGAGTTTTTTAGCGGCCGAAGGGTTTTTGAATTTAACGAACGTAACGAAACTTTTCTAACTTCGTTAGAATGTTGTTTTTTTTTTTTAATGGAATGTTTCTAATTTCACGAAAAAATAAATAAATAAATAAATATATATATATATATATATATATATATATATATATATATGTGTGTATATATTCTTATGATTATATCAAAAATATAATATATAAGAAAGGAAGAAACATAATGAAGAAGTCTAATAATGAAAGAAGAGAAATAGAAACAAAATAAATGTATAACATAAAAAGAAAATACACACACACATATATTCCCAAAGGATTAAGTATATCCAAAAGAACATTTTATTTTCCTTTTCTTTTTCTTTTTTTTTTAAACTCAGCAATCAGACATCATTTGTTGATTTTATTATAAAGATGACCCTTTTTACATCACTTTTGCTATTAAATTTTCTTTTTGCTTTTTTTTTTTTTTCAACGAAGACACTTTCGATCTTGTACACGACGAATTAACACGCATATAAAGCAATAACGTGCCTTTGTGTGCCGTCGTATCTTCTCTATCTCTTTCTATCTATCTTTCTCTGTTCGATGTCCCGGCCGAATGGCGAAACGCGGAGAGAGCAATGTTGGGTCTTTAATGAAACTTCCGCTCTATAGAAGGAACCTCCTCCCCTACACACACACACGCGCGCGCGCGCGCACACACACACACACACACACACACACACACACCACACTTGCTTTCTTTCGGTAATAGATCGACTACGAACGGATAAACGTGGCCATTCGACATTCGACAAAAATAAAAGAAGACTATGAAAAGACGACGAAACAAACAAACAAGATAAATTAAATAATAAACATTAATCGAAAGAGAATCTCTTGTCGGCTATCGTGTGTTTACGGAAGAGGGAAAAAGGGAGAGAGGGTGAGAGAGAGAGAGAGAGAGAGAGGAGTTATCTTAAGAATGGAAAAAAAAGAAGAAAAAGAGAAACAAATTGAATAAATCGTATGGAATAATCATTTTGCTTATTTAGATCTCACGTTTGCTTGGATTCATTCGTGGATACGATATTATCACGGTGCTATCGATAACGTTATTAGTTAAAAATGGAAGTTGCTTTAATCTTGTTACGTTTTCGCATCGTTCTTAATTAATGAAACGTTATAGAATATGAAACGGTATTCATTTATACATATACATATGAATATATATATGCATGCATACATACATACATAAATACATACATATAAATGGATTATAGAAACGAAAACGTTTACTTTCCGTTGTAAAATTAATCGACGTTTAAAAAGGCTAAAGAGAAAAAAGTTAAACTTTGAGCTAGAGATAGGTAGATAGATAAATGTATAGAGCAAAAGAGAGTGAGAGAAAGAGAGAGAGAGAGAAATCTCTGCAGAGAGAAACTCTAGCTAGCTAGTCATCCGTACGAATTTATTGATCACCACTAGGCTTATGTAATCCCCGGCCTTTGTCCCTTGCATTTTATTTCCGTTTCCCATTCGGCTGGAAACAGAAGGGGGGGAAAAGAGAGAAAAAAGGGGAAAAATGAAAGGAAGGAAGGAAGGAAGAAAGAAAGAAAGATAGGATGTTTCTAGCTGACGCGACGCACGTAATCTTTTCCCACTTTTTACCTCTTAGATTTCACCTTTCACCGACGCTATCATCGTCGTAATAAATGATCGTGAAAGAGAGCAAAACGTTTATAATTTTTCCATTGGCTGCACTTCCTATCGTGCGATCATACGAAGAAGCCCCCCATTCGATATATAACATTCTATGATATTATTGTATTGGAAGATTGACGAAAAGATCGGTGGGTGGTTTGGTGGGTGGGAGGGAGAGGGGAGGGAGCGGGCAGAGTTAAACGGGGAACGAGGGATTTGGTCGTCCCATAATCCCAGAATATATACATACATATACATATACATATACATGTACATATACATATACGGTGAAAAAATGAATTCGACATATTTTCAAAACGAATAGAACGCGTTGACTTACTTTACGTGTGTATCTTCGACGATAACAACGTTAACTCTCCCTATTATCGGGATTTTGTATTGTTATCGATAGTATCGAGCGATATTTAACGTGAAACGTGAAACGTTTAAAAAAATTACGAAAAATAAAATAAAATGAAATAAAATGAAATGGTACGGGCTTGTAACATGAATAAGTTACATGCCGTTATGAGAGGGTTAATTAGTAAAAAAAATGCCGACGACCCGTTAAACGAGAGGCGTGTCAAAGCACGAGTGTCTTTTATTTCTCAATGGCTACCAACTTAAACTTCCTCTCGTAATCGATTCGTTTAAACGTTCCCTTGAGAAAGAGATAAAGAAAGAAAGAAAGAGAGTTAGAGAAAGAGAGAGAGAGAGAGAGTGAGAGAGAGAGAGAGAGAGAGAGAAAAAGAAAATCTTTTCGTTCGCAGAAGCAGCATCGGCAGACAGTGCTGGTAGCGAGGCATCGAGCGGAGGAGTGATCTTCGACTCGTCGAAGCGTTCCCTGGCAGCAAATCAGAGCTGTGCAAATCAGGCACGAACTACGAGAACGACGGCGGCAACAACGACGACGACGACGACAACAACAACAACAAATACAACTACAACTACAACTACGACAACTACAACAACAACAACAACAACGAGGACAACGACAAGGACGAAGTACGAGGCTGGCGGCAAGATGGTGGCCTCGATGCACAACCTCGAGGATCTTGGTGTAAGCCACCCGGCTAGCGCTAGTGGGAACGAGAGACAACAGCAACAGCAAGTTCCTCAAGAGAAGCATGCTCACGTATACCGATCGGCACAAACGGCACAAGACAAAAGAAGTAGGCTCAGCAATGTGATAAACAATTTGAGAAAGAAAGTACCCGATGGTAGGAGTGTTAGTGCCGTTGGTGTTGGTTTTGTTGGCGTTGGTAGTGGCGTTGGTGGTGGTGGTGGTGTTGGTGTTGGTGGTAGTGACGGCGGCGGCGGCGGCGGCGGCGGTGGTGGTGGTGGTGGTGGTGGTGGTGGTGGTGGTGGTGGTGGTGGTGGTGGTGGTGGTGGTGGTGGTGGTGGTGGTGGTGGTGATTCACCGATTCGAAAGGAGGAGGACGATAGAAATAGCGTAGAGAGGAATCTCGAGACTTTAGAGAAATACGTGATGACCGTGCTGAATGGTGTGATAAAGGACGAAGAGGAGGAGGAGGAAGGTGCTGAGGGGAGAGAGGATGATGACCGTAGTACGGTCGAGAATAAAGACACGGAGAAGAAGCCAGCTGTCGGTAGTGGAGGAGGAGAGGTAGGAATAGGAATAGTAGGGGCAGGGGGAGGAGGAGGAGGAGGAGGAGTACCAGTGGCCAAGGACGAAGAAGAAGAGGAATACTGTGAGGATTCGAAGGGACCGAAATTTGAGCCCTCGAAACCAAACGAGAGTAGAACCGAGGCCGCGGTTTTATTACCTACGGTACATAACGAAAAAATGAGGAGCGATTTCTCGGTTGATAACGTTCGTTGTGAATTCGAAAGCAACAATATGGATTGGACGGATAATGATAGTAGTCCAACGGCGGGGACCGCTATAGAATCGGCTAAAAATGTCGTCGAATCGGAACATAATTCTGTTTCGCCTCGTATCGTTAACAACTTGTCCACCTTCGATCACGAAAGGAACGAATTTTACGAGATCGGTTCGTCCACGAAGGATTTGGATAACGATTCAAATCGTCGTTCGCGTGAAGATTCGTTCGAATCGGAATATGATAAAAGGGAGACACGTTCCCTCGGCATGATCATTATGGAAAGGTTGGATCATCAAATCGTCGATGGGAGAAATATAACGAACGTGAACGAGATCATGGAAAATCTCGAGTTACGCGACACATGTCGTGAGTTATTGAACGATTTATTGAACGGTATTGATCAGTACGCCGATAAGATTAATTCAACGGAAATTGCCAACGTCGCTCGCACCTCTTTCGTCGTCGGTACCATCGACGAGCCAAGAGATTCTCAGGTAGCTGAGGAACTTTCAACTACGAGTTTTCATTGCAGTTTACCTCTCGAAAGGATCGCTTCCGTTTTGCAGAATTGTCAACCTGCTACCGCCGTCGCTGCTGCTGCTGCTGCTACTGTTACTACTGTTGTTGCTGCTGCTGCTGCTGCTGATATTGTTACTGCTGCTGCCGCCGTTGCTGTCGAAAGTTTGACGGTCCAACAGCAGTCTCCATCATCTTCTTCTACTACTACCACTACTACTTTTACTTCTTCTTCAACTTCCTTATCTCCGTCCTCTTCCTCCTCGTCCACCACCTCTACCAACTCCTCCTCTTCCTCCTCCTCATCATCATTATCATCTCCTTCCTCTTCTTCGACGTCGTCGTTGTCGTCACAACAAATTGTCACAAAACCATCAATATCAAAACCACCTTCGCCAACGGTGAGACACCTCTGTCTTTATTGCGACAGAAAGTTCTTGTCCATATCCTTGCGTCAGAGACATACCGAGAGGGTTCATCAGTTGGGCGGTGGTCGTCGTTCCGAAAGAAATTCACGTAGGCTATCGCAAAATTGTCAATATTGCTCTGACAAGTGCTTGGACAGTTTGGAGGGCCTTTTTCATCACATGGCCGGTAATCATTCCGACAAATATCACGCTTGCGTTCAATGCTCGACGAGGTATTTAACGAGGGAAGCATTGCTCGTTCATATGACCGAAACGCATGCTCCCTCTGTTCGAGAAAGGACAACGCCACAAGTTCAGGTAAATCATATTTTACTGTATCACATAAAATATATATATATATATATATTTTTTTTTTCGTCGAATTTTTATGTAAATTAAAAAAAAAAGAAGAAAAAGAAAAGAAAAGAAAATTGTTCTATCCATGGAATCAATTTAATCGAAACAATAGTTAAGATAATGAAGTAATTCAGAGACATTAAAACCTATTGATTATATTCAGAACTATCACACAATTCGTTTACTACCGTTGCGAAACTCGTAAAAGAAACAATATTGAGGAACAAATTAATTAATTTATGTCTCGATGATTAAACTCGATCTGTTTATACGAAATATTATTTGGTTCTATAGAATTGCACGTTGTGTATTTCATCAATGCGAAAAATTGATTTTTTTTTTTTTTTTTTTTTTTTTAGGAAAAGATGAAAGAACCACCGAGCCCGGCGTGTAAGGAGGTCGTCGTTTGCCAAAGTTCCAACGAAAAATCGGACGTTCCTCCGCCCTCGAAAGAGAGAAGACCGTGTGACGCGGAAACGGAATATCGATCGGAGACTACTAGCCTGCTGAAGCACGTAGTACCTACGGCTACGAAGGACGTTTTCAGCAATCCCGGTAGCCCGGAGTTCGATAGTTCCTTCTACAGCAGCGTGAGTTGCAACATTCGAGAGAATTTACTTCATCATCTAGATGGAAAATTGCAAACGAGCAGCACGTCGTCGTCGTCGCCGAATGGTTCGTCTATGACGACGACGACGACAACTACAATGGTGACGACAATGACGACAATGACAACGACGATGATAACGACGACGATGACGACGATGACGACGATGATGACGACGACGACGACGACTACTACTACCACCACGACTACAATGGTCGCATCACCGACCGAATCGAAACCGCAACAATCCTTCTACGAGCACAACAACGCGAATCAGATACAATTTCCGATCGATATATCATTAACCGCTGCCACGCCAGTTTACAATAAGGATTATCCCGTCGAGGATTACGAAAATTCGAGCGAGTACGCCCAGAAACCTGGAAAGAGTAGTAGGTCCCATCCGCGAAGGGTCTCCTTCGAGAAGTATAACTTCCCAAGGAAATATGATGGCAAGGAACAGTGGACCTGTTCTATCAAGGATCTCAGTAAATTCGATATATCGACGCAATTGTCATTGAGAAAGAAACAACAAATGTTGAAGGAACGTATAACGTTGAACAGGCTGCATCAGGTAGTACCGCCGCTCGTTAACTCGATCGCGAGTAATGAGATCGTACAAACTAGTCTCGCGAATGAACAAACGATTAAAGAGAAAAGTAAAGACCCCGAGAAAGAGTCGATAATCGATCATCCATGCGCGTCCTTACGAGACGATAATGGCCTTGATCAGTCATCGTGTCTTAAAGCTATCGGTTTGATCGATCGCCGAGAGAAAGAAATTGTTCGGATCGATCAGTCCTCGGATCAACAATCTCCTCCTCCTCCTCTTCCTCCTCCCGGGTCTACGGAATTTAGTCTAGAGTTCGGCAATTTCATGAGACTACAGAAGTGGGACGATGCCGCCGCTGCTGGCCATGCTAACCCGAAAATGCAGAAAGTCATTTACGCCGAACTAACTGGCGAATGGTCCAGACCGAGGATTTATATTTGCGGTGCCTGTGCTGCGAGACACGTGAGTCATTCTCTCTCTCTCTCTCTCTCTCTCTCTCTCTCTTTTTTTTATCAGATTTCAATCCCATCGGATCACAAAAACATATTTCAAAAATATGATTTCGTTTCTAGGTGACGTTAAGGGAAATGGAAGATCACAAATCTTCGATGCATCCAAATGTTTGGTGTTCGCATTACGAATTTTCTGGCGATCAGCGTGAACTTTACAAACATTTGTTTTTACCAGGACGTAGTACGCCGACGATCAAGGCCAAGAACGCGATAGCACCTGAGAAAATTTGCACCAAGTGCTCGAAAAATTGTAGTACATTTGCGGAGTTGCATAGGCATATGCTCGAATGTGGGGGCGATCAGGCCTGGCTTTTGGGGCTCTTTGGTAACGGGAAAAAGAAGTGCAAGTGGCGTCCGTTCGGGAGTCGTAGCAGAAGACGACGTCAGCGTGGAATGAAAAGGAATATACAAAATTCTCAGACACCTCGTACGAACGTGCCAAGGGAAAAACAACCGGCCGGCCCCAGGGTTCGACCTAGCGACCGTAAGGAAAAAACAAACAAACAAACAAAACTAAAATCGATAACCTTCCTTAAGTCAGACACCGTTTTCTTCATTCTTTTTTGTCAATATATTAACGTAATTTTTAATTTTTTCTTTTTTTTTTTTACTTCGTCTCGTTCTAATCGAAATTTTTCTTTGCAACTTAAAAAAAAAAAAATAAAAAAAATTTAACATTATCGGATCTCGAAACGATTTTTCACTATAACGATCTCTTGAGAACGTTACGATTATATTTGTCCTCAGGTGAGAGCATTCAAAAAATGTTGGCCAATCTGCCGCCGAAGAGGGCCACCAGAAAAGTTTTACAGGAGAGCACGTTGAGAACTCAAGGCAGACTACGTACGGTAAGTTATAATCGATTTGGAATGAGGAGTGGAAGGGGAAAAAAGAGAAAATTTTTTTCTTTTTTTTTTTTTCTAATCGGTATCCATAGAACAACAACAGAAGAAAATAATTTCACTCTACTCGTGCGTTATTATTAAAAGCGACGCTTTACTATCGTCACCTTGGGACCAATTTAGAAATTATTGGAATAATTAAAGATTATAGATAGAGCAGATTATATCTTTTGAAGAGTGATCAATTATTAAGCCAAATATATATATATATATATATATATATATATATATATATATGTACATATTTATAATATATTGGTTTTGCTTTTGCATCCTAAAAGATTCATTTCTATAATCGACTGCGTGAAAAGTCTGGCTGTTAAAGATTATAAACGTTATGTGACCCTAAAAGCTTCGTGGCCCGACAAGAAAAAGTCAACCGAGTTGATAATGATAAGACGATGAAACGCATAACGGCTGGTTGGAGTGGATGACACGGATATAAGTGGAGTATTGATTAGCTCGCATACACTCATCCATGCGAAAGCTGCACGAGCACTCTCTCTCTCTCTCTCTCTCTCTCTCTTTCTCTCTCGCGTGTATACGTGTGCTATACGGAAATTGCTCGCGTAGAAGTGTATACAATATACATACCATAGTGAATGTGTGAGGGAGAGATAGAGAGAGCGAGAGCGTTCTTACCATCACGTAAATCTTACAGCCAAGACAGTTTTCATGCTACGTTCAGCAAGATCGCGATAGCCCTTTGGGTGTTTGAGTACATTTTTATTATCCTTTTTATTATCCAAATTTACTTTCGTTTGTACATCATTTTTCCTTCTTTTTATTGTAATTATTATTATAATAAATATTATTATTATCATTATACTGTAGTTACATTGATATTTTTTTATTATCGTCTTCTCACAGTTCATATACAGACGCGTCTCTGCGTCATTGAAATATTAATATAATTAAGTTTTATTAATGTTTCCTATAACTTATATTATTATTATTCACATGTTAGGATAGTTAGAGAATTGACACTTCGATTCTTCCATTTGTTTTCTACTTTTTTTCTTAGGGCGTTTCGAAAATACACGATCGATTCTATTACATTTTCGTAATTTCTAATGAAACGAAAACGAAAGAACAAAGAAGAAGATGAAGAAAAAAGAAACGAAAAAGATTTAAGAGAAGATAAGAGGGTTCTTCTTTCATTATTCGTCGATGCAAATAAAAAAAAAAAAAATGAAAAAAAATGAAAAAATATCGGGTCGCGAGGATAATTCGATCGTGATACTTTCTAAACGTCCTAATATTTGTTATCGTATCCCGAATGATCATTGAAGATAGGCGCGTTTATAGTGTTGAACCCCGACTGTTTGAACAGGTCCAGACGAGATCCCGGCCGCGTATGAGCAACGACAGTAGCACAGTCTCGAAGATGTCACGAAATAAAGCAGTTTTAAGGAACAAATTGTTGAAGAACGCCAAATCGATTCAACGCAATCGTTGTAGGAGCGACAACATATCGGCCGTTATAGAGAGCGTAGTTAACGATTATAACGAGGATGGCGATGACGACGACGACGACGCTGAGGAGGACGACGATAAAAAAAGAAAATTCGAAGGAACGGAGAAGAGGGATAAGGATAGAACGACGGAGATTACGGGGAGTATGGGTGAGACAACCAAAGAGAAGATTGAAACTACCTCGAAGGATAAGAAGGAGGAGATGGAAGGTGGTGGTGGTGGTGGTGGTGCTGTTAGAGAGAATAATAAACCGAAGGTCGGACGGCCCAGGGTGCTCGGTAAGAAAAGGAATATAAAGGTGAAAAATGCGGTCGTAGAGAACGTCGATCGTGGTGGTACGATGAGACGCGAACGAGTTAGAGCGAGAAACAAGACGACCTTGAAGTCGTCGTCCAACTATCGTCAGATTAGACTGCAAGATTCGGGCGCGTACGTCGGCAAGTGTACGAAGAATAACGTAAAAACTATTTCAACGAGTAAGACATCGTCAGAGGTTGAGAACGATAGGTCGACCAACCCGGTACACGGTAGAACGCCGCCATCATCTTCCTCCACGGGTAAAAACAAATCGTCGCCGTCCGTTCAATCAACCCCGAAACGAAAACGACCGGTCGATCCGGTTACATCCTTGAACGCCTCGATTAAAGCGAAATCGCAATTGCGCACGCAGGATGGCAAATTCGCGAGGAATCCGAACAAACTGGCGAACGTTCAAACGGCAACGAAAATACGGGATACGACGAGGTTGCCAGTGTCGCGGCAAACGGTTAAGGATCTATCGGAATCGACGAAATCGTCGAGGTCGTTTGGCCAAGGCTTTGGGAAAACTAGGAACAACGACGAGTTGATACAACAACAATCTGTACCCAGACGAACGACCAGGTTATCGTCAGACAGTGATAAAATGCCAACGTTAGAGCCGGTATTGCAGTTATCGTCCAACGAGGAATACGTCGAAAAATCGACCAACGATTTGCCAATATTATCGCCCGTCAGTAATCCCGATCAAAAGATACTACGGGGTTCGATTAAAACAATGGATAATGAACGTGACAGTCCTACGATGTCCAAGGTTCCTGGGAATAACATCGATACGATCGAGAAATGTTCGACGAAGAACGAGGAACAGAGACAGTATAAAAGGAGAAAGACCACCAGTGGCGACAATAAGATAATCGATCGCAAGGTCGAACAGGAATCGAGTGTCTCGAGTACACGGGAAAATCAAGGTGGCACGGGCAAGTCGGTGGTCAGAGAGAGTAGAGTACGAACTAGAAAAAGTGCACCTGCTAAGAGTGTTCACAACGTCGAGGAAACTGGAAAGAAGGAGGATGGAAGAAAGCTCCCGAGAGGTTCGAAGTGTCGCGCTACTTCGGCGGACGGTACAAAGAACGTTTCGACGACGAGGGATGAGCCGACGAACCTTTCAAAAAATCTCTTGACTAGAAGTTATTCGAGAAATCGACAGGACCACCGTGGCGGCCCTTCTATCTATTCCCAGGACATGGAATCTCTTAATACGAAGGACATGCCGTTCGAGGTGAAAAAGCTATTGATAGGTTTACACGCGAACGCAAGGGAGGATATTTATAATTTTTTTAGGCTCGACTTCACCTCCCTCTTGGATATCTCGTCGAAACGCAGCCTACGGCAATCTGCCTCCGGTAGACTGACGGATTCTCAGGTTAACAATAAGATCGGTAAGGTTACGAAGGAACAGGATTCTAATAGTGGTCGATTAACAACGGAAATATCACGGAAGTCGACGTTAGACGTACCGAGGACGTGGTCGAAAACGTCGAAGAAGGAGAGGAATAATATTTTAAGAAAGTCGCCGAGAAATAGTGAGAAAAAGGTGGTTATCGCCGAGAAGAACAAATCGACGGACGAGGAGAAACCATCGACGAACGATGTTCTTGCTGCTAACGAGGAGAAAACGGACGAGACTAATGATATCGGTGATAATACAAATTTGAAAAGAACCGAGAAAACCAAAGACGTCGTTGCGTGTTCGGGGACTACACCATCCTGCAATTCGGAAATAATAGATAATGATAAGAAAGATTCCGTGGAGACTGACGATCGGGAACCATCGGAGGAGAATCCTCGGAAAAATCTCAAGGACGATCAAAAATTATCCGAATCTAACAGCAAAGATAGTATCGCCGATGAAAGTAACGACGTGATCTTAAAGAAGAACACATCGTTGGGCAAACGACGCGGGAGAATCAAATCCAACGTTGATCATCAAATCGCCGATGAACAAAGCGATGACATCAAAGATACCACCACCATCACCTCGTCATCGATAACTTCAGACACTACCAACGAGTCCCTCGATAAAGTTACGAAAGAAACGACACAAAATAACAAAGAAGAGAACGGTGAGATTGTCTCGTCGATGGATACCAAAAAATCTAAAGAGAACGTTAATAACATTGACCCTACGAACCTTAACGTTAGCCATTTGCAATCGGAAACGACAAATTCGATCGATAGCGGTAAAGAAAATTCTTTAGAATCGTCGACGACTAATTCGTACAAGCCGAGAGTTGGAAGGCCGAGAAAGTGTTGGGGCTCGAAACGAGAAAGAACGTCGAAAAGATCTTTGAGTAACGTCATCGGCATATTAACGGAGGGTATGAACATACCTGTTGAGGTTCAACAAAACGTAGTTCTCACAGTTCAAACGACAGTGGACAACGTTAATCCCGTTGGGGTTGTTCAAAGTAATGCATCACAGCCGGCTGGTAGTAGTAGCGTCGTGATAGGCGGATGTAACGAGAAAATGGCAGAAAATGAGACTACCACGACGATACCTTCTACGACGGTGTCCTCATCGACGATCGATCGATCTCGAAAAGAAGAAGAAGAGGAAGGAAGAGGAAAAGGAGGAGAAGGAGAAGAAGAAGATAAAAAGGAAGTAGTACGCAACAACGAGAATGAGAAAAAAATTCAATTAAAGCCGGAGGATCATCGTAAATTTAAACAGGTTGAAAAATCACCGAAAGTATATTCGCCAACGAACGATATCATTTTAGATCTATCGAGAAGGAAACCTAGAAACAAGGGGGGTTCCTTTTTAGAGAAGATCGTTTCGAAAATCGCCAAACAAAAGGATGCAATGCTCGAGGGCGAAGTCGGTACGCTTTTGGACATTGCCGCCGACGAATTGACGAGCATACTCGACGAGGTGAGTCCTACGTTGGAGAACGCCGACGGGTCCCATGAGAATAAAATTATTGGTCCAACGAGGGAAAAATTATTGGAGCCTAAGATGATCGTCGAAGGGAGTGTTATCGAACGTTATGAAGGTACATTATCGGTAGTTAAGAAAAATAAAATAGAAAAGAATCCGGAGATCGTTGAAGCGACAAAAGGGAACGATATAGTGCTTTCGAGGAACGAAGTTAGTAACGAGCCTGTTATCGAACGAAATCAATATCGGGATGTGGAACGATCGGACGACAATGTTGTTATTAAGGATCGCCGCGTAATATCGGAAAATCAATCTGAGGTGTATGATAAATTGAATGAAATTAAATCCGATGATACTGCTAAGCTAATGCGCGAAGAAATTTCGATAAATCTTTCGAACGGTATTCCGACGAACGATACAAAAAACGAAATTGAAATTAATGTGGCGTCGAAGCGTTCGCCGATCGATTTAATACAAATGGATGATAAAAATGAACCGTCCAATAGTTTGGACAACGTCGAAGTATATTCGAAATCGAAACGAAAACCTAAGAAAAGATCGTCGGACGTCGACACGTCGAGTCAGGATCAGAAAGTTACACCAGTCGTGATCGAGGAAGAATTATCGATTAAGGATTTGCGAATCGATAAATTACGATTGTTAGAAAGTGATCGGCAAGAAGGACGTCAGGATATGATTGATAATACAGAAGCCACATCTTATACGAACGAATGCGACGCAAGGTTGATCGATAACATCGCTCGAAAAGAATTTCAAGATAAAACGAGAAAAACTATTGAGAACGATCTTGAACTTAAACGAGATAACTCGGCTAATAATGATTCTAACGGGATCCAGTTTGATAACGATAATGTTATCGAAAGTACGAAGAAATCGGAAACGTATATCAATCGGGAATTTGAAGAGCGTGAATTATCAAAGGGAGGAGTAGAATTAATAATACCGATTGGCGATTCCAAATTGGCAACCAACGGGGGTTATAGTCGAGATACGATCAATGAATTAGAAAGAAAATTCGAGGACGGTTTAATCGATAATGAAGATACGAACGTTGTTCCTGCTTTGCTTTCGCGAAGGCAAAACAAACGCAGACCCGAAGGCAAATCAAATCCCACGATGGGAAGGCGCTTTTCTAAAAGAAAACTAAACTCCGAGGACGTTTCCGATTTCATTGATGAGAACGTTTATCGATCCGATACGCCCTCGGGCGAGACCAAAGCCCAAATGGACGAAACTCCGTCGCCGTTACTTTCAACGTCTCGAAGAAAATCCTCGAGGCTAATAAAATTGTCCTCGGTTATCGATGTATCGTCGTTGGTTAACCCCGATGAGGAGACATTCGAGGACGTTAAAAATAATTTATCTTGCGACACATCAATTCCAAACGTCGTCGAGGGTACATGCGTTGTTAGAACGGAATTATCTGAAACAAAGAAAGATAAAGACAATTTAACGTCGATGCAACAACAACAACAACAACAACAACAACAACCATCACCACCACCACCACCACCACCAACGATATTGCGAATACCAGAGATATCGAGGCTATACGAGAACAATATTATTTGCCATGAACAACAGGACAAGAAGGAGATTACTTCGTCGATAATGATAAATGATTTAGTCGATACGAATGAAATAATATCTTCCACGGTTTCGATAACTCCGAAGGTTTCGAAGAAACGCGGAAGGAAAAAGAAATCGTTGGCTAACGAACATTTGGAATTGTCAGGCCAGAAAACGATCGATAAGTCCACCGAGGAATTGAAAATCGTTAAGTCTACTACGATCGACGACCACCGTCCCGTGAAAAGTTGCTCACCTTCGACGCAACCTATGTTATCATCATCGTCTGTTACCAGCGGTGGTGATGTAGGTGATGGTGGTTCTTCGAAAGAGGAATCGTTCTCGGTTGTTGATTTTTCGGTTAACGCCAACGCCTTTTCGGAACCCTTCAAAGTTCCTGAAGTGAGCGACATGTTGCAGCAGACAAAGAAGCAGCGTACGTCGAAACGTAGCAAGGAACAGTCGGACGAACATTTCGATTCTGATTGCACGATCATCGCCGAGTCGTCGGTTCAGCAGGATTCTTCTGAAGCTAACGTCGAAACGAAAGAAACGAAAAAGTTATCTCATACTAACGAGTTAATAAAGGTATCCTTACAGGAAAATCAATCGCCCGACGCCGATACTAAAGTTAAATTCGATCGTGATTATGTCGACGGTATCGAAAAATCTAATTCGAGGGATTTACTCGAGAACGATTCGCCGCCGTCGTTGGTTACAACGACGTGTAAATCAACGAAAGGAGGAGGGGGAGGTGGAAGATCGTCGTCGAGACGTGGAAAACGTTCGGAGGAGGAAGAAACATCGTGTCTCGATAATATCGAAATCGTCGAGAATTTGTCCGAATCCTCTTGTACAAGCGAGTCCGTAGTTTCCATTAAGCGAAGGAAACGTTTTACGAGAAGGAAGAGGAATAATCATCAGGACGATATTAACGAGGATCCGGAAACCGATGGTTCCATTACCGATTCCAAATTGCCGGAAGACGTTAGAACGAGTTCGCGGGGCATCGAGAGACGACAAATCCCAAAGAGACGAGCCAAAAACAATATTTCATTCCGCGAAGATTTCTCGAACAGCGAGAGCTCCGAGGAATTGTTTTACGATCTGCCTTACGTCGATCGAACCATCGAAAATGTCGACAATAATCGGGATTACGAGAAAGGATCGACGTTACCGTCGTCCGTGGACGTCATTTCGGGGGACGTCGTAGTAACGGCCGACGAGAAGTACAAAAACGAGAGCGAAACCGACAAAGAAGATTCATTGGCGGAACGATCGTTAGCCGTTAACGAAACGGAATTCGGTTCGGACGGTCGTCAGCACTCGGACGATCTTCAAACGCCGAAGAAACGTACGGCCGGCAATTTCGTCGTTGTTCACACAAAGACCGGTGAAATTTTGATCGTAGAAAAACGTAAGAAATTGACGAAGGAGGCGGCGAGATTTTTCTGCGACGTTTGCACGACGAGCTTCACGAGGAAGAGTTCCCTGAAGAAGCACAATCAATCGCAATCCCATCTAATACAATTAACCAAGTCCGACAAAGAGAAATCGAACGATAACGATACGAAAAATGATGATGATGGTGGCGCAAAAGGGGAAGTGGAGGAGGAGGATAGGCATAGGAAGGACACGTTGACGAACAACGAGATCGATCAAACCACCGATCTCGACGAGAACGACGTGAGAAAAGATACCGCGAGCGAGACTCCGACCGCAGAGAATTTATGTTTGACAAACGACAATATCATCGCGGGTTTCGAGAAAAAGGATGCCTACGACGATTATCGAAACAACATCGAACCTAATGGTTCCTACGATAATAATTCAATTAACAATCGAGAGGCCTTTGAGGACGAACTTTTGGACGAGGAGATTTGTAAGATAACGGAAAATATGAGCCACGACGAGTACGTTCTAACCGATCACGTGAGCCCGATCCAAACTGGATCATCCTCGTCTACTCCGTTGAAAAAATTAAACAAAAAGATTATCGAGGATGACGGTAAGAGGAAGAGGTCGGAGAAAAAGCGAGACAAAGCGAGAAAGAGAAATTTGGCCGATGAACATTTGGACTTGGATACGCCGGGGCCGGAACTAATTGTTGACGAGACCAAAGCCGACGAGTCCGTCCTCGCGGATTCCGACGTTAATAAGAGAGATTTGAACGATACAGCGGATCTTCTTACGTCGTCTTCTTGGAACTCCGGTGATATTAATGTAACCGACATACTCAAAGAAAATGATCAATATTCTTTAGATGGAGATAATAACATCGATAATGACGTCGATGCGATCGATCAAGCGCCGCGTACATCGTCGAATACGAATGGCAAATCGAACGATAATGAATCGAGAACGATAATTTGCGATTTAAAGGAAGGCGATCCATTTAAAAGGGATTTTCCTCGAGCCATTATGTCTACGATAAAAAATGTCGACTCGTTTCAAGAAATCGATGTTAATTGCAAGGAAGAAAAAACTGATAACAACGTGTCCTTTAATTGGGCCAACGACGTGGAGAAGGAATTACAATCGAAGCTTGATTCTATGAGAGATAATGAGAATAAGGTTAACGAGATTGCCGATGAAATTTGCATATCCTCGAGTACCAACTACAAAAATGATAATAAAATCCATTGTGTTTTCGGAGGGGATTTTCGAGAAATTAACGTCGATAACACGATGACGAAGGTTATTGAATTTTCGAATAATCCGAAGGATTCCTCTAATACGTTCAAGGAAAGTTTCGAAAGTGTATCGTCGATCTCGAATGTTAAAGTGGCCGACAATACTGTTGACGATTACGGTGCGTATTTGGGTAACGAAGTTGACAATTTTAAAGTCGATGAGACCAATCGTTATTCCGTTTCATCGAACGCGAACGATCAAATTGATTATGATAAAAGTATAAAGGAGGATAGAGCGATGGAGGTGGCCGTAGAAATTAAAGAAATCGAAGGGAATAATGTCGACGATATTGGCATCGTCGATCGTCTTCGTATCGACAAATTAACGAATGCAAATTCTAAAGAAATCGATGCGTCGATAAATAAAGACGAAGACGATCGATCTAGCGATCTGAAGTGCCCGAACAAAAAGTCATCGAATGAAAATATTCAAATTTACGAAGAGTATGGATCGTTCGTTCCGAAGGATAACGTCGTCGTTGAATCGATGGAGTACGATTTTGCTAAGATAAAAAATGTTGCTACGATCGCGAGAACGGAAAATGTTAAATCTAATGGGAATTCGATCGATTCGACGGAAATGGAAACGAATTTAACCGGGAGAGACGTTCGAAGATCGTCGAAATCGTGTAATAGGAAATCTTATCAACATGGCGTCGAAGAGATCGATGATGGATCGATGCAGTTGGATCTTAACGAGACGACGAACGTATCGAGAACGTTAGAACGAAACGATTTGTGCGTGGCTGACGTTGAGACCGAACTTATGGATCGTTCGAAGGAGATAACGAATATGATCGATCCCATCGTTATTACGACGAACGAATCCAGATCGTTTACAAACGATCAATTGTCGTCATCCTTAGTTAGGACGGACGACTCTGTCGACGAAATAATTGACAAAGTTGTTTCACCGTTAACGATAAAGAATAAAAACGAATCTAACGATGATTCGTCGATCATGGATAATCGTAGCAATTATATCGAGAAAAATTTCGACGTTATCGTCGCGGAGAACGACGAAGTATCGTCGTCATCGTCGTCCTCGTCATCTTCGTCCTCGTCGTCTTCGTCGTCCTCATCGTCGTCGTCGAGTCTGAACGATAAACCTCTATCCGAATTTTTGATAAAAATGAATAATAAAAAGAAGAAGGAATTGAAAGTGAAAAACGAGGATACTTCCGAGAATTTAACGATCAAGAAAAAAGCAGAATTGTCGGAAAATAATGGGGCGAACAACGAAATGGTGGTATCGAAATCGATCGAATCCGAAAATGATGATGATGATGACGACGACGACGACAACGACAACGCCGACGATATCGTTAATGAGGAAGGAAATGTCAGAGAGATTGAACATGACAATTCGAAGTTAACTACGGAAAGCTACAATGTTACCATGGAAGAAAAATTATCGAATGAAAAGTTGACATCAGAAGTTGATGTTAGCGCCGACGAAACGACACCCATCGGCGAGGAGGAGGAGGAGGAGGAGGAGGAGGAGGAAGAGGAGAGGATGGTGGTGGAAGAGGAGGAGGAAGAGGAGGAGGTGGAGGATTACTACAATAATACAAAATCTCGCATAATATCGTCGACCTCAACGAATAATAAAAACATAGAGGAAAAGAAGCCCGAGGTCAATAATCGTTTGGCGATCGAGGAAAGTCCAACGCGAGGTAACGGGAAAAAATTGGGAAGACCGAGCAACAAGTCGGTTAAGAGAATGGCCCATAGAAAATGGACTCGGATGAAGCGTAAAAAGAAAATAGTTTCGAGATCGAGGATGGCCGATTTATCGAGCGATAGCGATTGCAGCGAGTACGAGGGCCCTAACGGTTCACAAAATAAGAACAAAATTGTCAAAAGCGTTTTCGGCCGTGTATTCGGCGGCGAGAAATCTGACAAGGTTAAAGAGGTATTGAACGATTGGGTATCGAAGTCGGAAAACGATTCGGACGGATCTAGAAATGATTTTGAATCGGTACGCGAGCCATCGGAAATGAAGAATGTCGATCGCGATAATAATAGAAAACATCGTTCAGTTAGTTCGAATGTTAAACGAACGACGAACGGTAAACAAGATGTCAAAGGGAGAAATTCATCGTCCGAGAGCAAACAAAGGGAAAGGATTTCGTCGTCGGAACAACAGGAACATTGTCGTCGTGATAATAAAAAACGATCGAAAGCTAAAAACGATATTAAGCGTCGTGTTGCGCGGGACGAGGATATTATTGCCGCGCGTAATAATTCGACGATGTCGTCTACGATAGAACGGCGGGAGGCCTCGGCGTTGGAGTCAAACTCCAGATGCAGATTGAGTAAGAAACGGGCGCAAGAAAAGATATCCTGGTCTTTCGAGTTTTCGAACGGTCTCGACGAGATGTTACCACGAAAGATATACAAGCAAAGGAACAAGGAGACGTCGTACGAGTTAAGGAAATCGACGAAATCCGATACCAATGTAAAGAACTATAATGGTTACAACGATACCAACGATTACGACAGAACGTTTATAGATTTTGATGGATCAACGAAAAATTCGCGAAAGAAGGCCGATCGTTGTTCGATCAAACGGTCCGCTGTAACGAATACTCCCGATATGGATAAATCGATCGTTCGGAAAAATAGAAAGAGATCGGTGAACGACGACACAAACGAATCCAAAATCGGTACGATCGATTTCGGAGAGAACGAAAGTTTCAAGACGATAGATACTCGAGGACGAGGAGAGAAAGAAAATCTAGAAAATAAGGAGGAGGAGGAGGAGGAGGAGGAGGAAGAGGAGGAGGAGGAAGAGGAGGAGGAGGACGAGGACGAGGTAGAGGAAGAGAACGAGGAAGAGGAAGATGAGGATAAAAATATACAGAAAAATGAAATCGTTACGTCGACTAAACGGATTAATCAAGATACGAGAAACAGGTTAACCAGTATCGATGGGGGTTCACAAATAAGTTGCGACGACGAGAGCGACGTAGATGACGTCGAGGAACATAGCACCACCGAACTGAACTGCGAACAAAGAAGAATGTCACCTTTGTTTGCTCGTGATACGCCAGATACCTCGTTGGAGAGTAGTTCGAACAGCGAAAATGAGAATGACAATGATGTGAAAGAAGAAGAGGCGGAGGAGGAGGAGGAGGAAGAAGAAGAAGAGGAAGAGGAGGAGGAGGAGGAAGAGGAGGAAGAAGAAGAAGAAGATGTAGAGAAAGAAGAAAGAAAACTCGCTTTGGATGTAACCAGGAAAAGAAGCCCTAGCGTATTTTCTAACGGTAAAGTCTTGATTAGATCGCCATCGTCGTGTCACAGGGATCGAACCGAAGTTATCACGATAGCACCAACGGACGCCATCGAGGATAATGCTTTAGACGTACCGCAGGACATAGAATCGACCAAGCCGCGACAAGGTAAGGTTTTGAACTTCGACGAGGAACTATTCGTTGAGTGTTGTTCAAGATTGAAAGCTACAACGGAGAACGAGTTACGTGGCGCGAAAAAGATCAAACTGGATCATTCGGATTCTTATCATAAGAAGGAAGATCAGGTACAGCTCTATAGGACGAATAAAGATAGATGGAGGGACGTAGAAAGTCAGAACAGTCTTGGAAGTCTTTTGGAATCGGTTAATCAGGTTGGTAAATACTTTTTCTTTTCATTTCTCTTTTTTTTTTTTTAACGAATTTTAAAAAGATCATCGATACTTAATCCTCCAACGAAATAACTCCAAAGCGATAACCGATTTATTTCCAGTTGTTAGGCGAGGAGATGCACGGTACGCGAGAAAGGGAATATAACAAACGCAATGGTGGTAGAGCACGTAACGTACAGAGTGAACAATCTAGCAGATCTGTAAGCCCAGACATCTCTCGCGCTGACAATCTTGGATACGAGGATAGTCTTGACGTTGCCTTCGAGCATAACAACAAGCTCCGCGACAAGATTCAGCAACGGATGAGAGAGAGCGAGAATCTTATTGCCAGTACGTTCAGACAACGATCGGGAAGCAATACGGACGATGGATACGAACGTCAACGTCTAAGTAATCGTGGTAAAATCAACGAGGAGGACAACAACGACGCTCCTTACTTACGGATCGATGATCATGGACATTTGTCTAACTCGAACGGCGATCGTAACGATACCAGCGATATCGATCATGTTCAAAGCGGACAGACGATTACTAAAGCGAGCTTGGATGCTACAGGATTTAAAAGCAAAATGAATTCCGCCTTGGGCGGTCTCTTGGATAAAGCCCTTTCAAATTTGTTGCACAATAACGGCAAACACGATCACAAGTGAGTAGAACGTTTTCTCTTTTATTTTTATTATTATTTATTGATTTTTTTTTTTTTCATTATCGCGCGACGAAATTATTTTTTTTTCTTTCTTTGTTGCGGTTTTTTTCTTCTTTTTCTTCGCACATTCTTATAATCGTCGACGCTTATCCAATTAATTAAAAAATAATTTATCTCACTGTATCTGACAGGCCAACGTTCGTTATGACGATATACACATATATATATATATGCATCTTCTTATTCGTAGCGGTTCGACCCCGATGAAGGTACTAGCAGAGTTAGCTTGCGCACGTGCACCAAGATCTACCTCGCCCGAAGATCGACAGGCGAAGGTCGCCGTGCCGGCAAAGGATGCTACGATCCACGAGACGATATCGTCGTCCGTTACATTGGGGAAGGATTTGCAACCTAGGAAAACGAGAAATCCGATAAAGGAATTGTTCGAGAGGAAAAAAGAGATGAATGAGCGAAGACACCAGGAAAGATCAAAAGCTGAAGCTGCGTTACGTGAACTGAATACAACAACGCAAAGACAACATCGGAAATCGAAGAAAACTAAGAAACGTCAGGAGTTCCCGTTGATAAGGAGAAACGATCAGAGTGGATTGGCCGAAAGGAAGAAACGCAGGGACGGTTTTGAGTCTAAGGACGATGCTCTTAGATCTGAAAAGGTCAAAGACGTTTACGATTTCGACGAGGATGAAAGTCAGATGGAACCTGCCTTCGGTGGCGTCATGTCCTATAGAACGAAGCACGAGAAAAACTATGAGGTTAGCTGCCTTAGAACGAAGGAGGTCGACGTGGCCGGCCTTTTGTCGAAGGCTATTGGCGATAGCTTGGAAAATGGAAAAACTGGAGACGTTCTCGGTACGAGATTGGAATCTATGATCGATCGGAAGTTCAAAGAAATGGAAAAATTTGCACCGAAGACGAAAGGTGCATTGAAATCGTTCCAAAGCGAAGATCATCATCATCTTCATAATCATCATAATCATCATCATCATCATCATCATCATCATCATCATCATCATCATCAACAACAACAACAACAGTATCAGCATCAACAACAGCAACTACAACAACAACAACAACAACAACAACAACAACAACAACAACAACAACGTCAACGAATTACAGGACCCATGGACGAATTCGTAGAAAGAAAACAAAAACCTAAGCAACGATCCGTTGATCAGCAAAGGCATACGAAATTTAAGAGAAAAAATAGAAATTCGAAAAAGAAGCCAAGAAATGCATGGTACGAAAACGACAGTTCGGACGAGTATAGAACGGCCGCTAAAACCGAGGACGTTGGCGTTGGAATTTCTAAGAGTCAGCGTACATGTTCAAAGGGTAAACAGAATCTATTTGCTGAACTTTCGACGTCGTCCGAGAGCGAATTCGAGGTCGACGACGAGGTTGGTTACGAGTCGAAGAGACGTCGTAGGGTTAAGAAAAATGTAAAAAAGGATCTCGAGATCGAAGAGGTGGTTGTCGATAAGAACGAGAGAAACGAAGAAAATTATTGCTTTGCCAATGATCGAGTTCAGGACATCGAGGCAGAACGGGAACGACGCGAGCAGCAACAGGAGCAACAACAGCAACAGCAACAGCAACAGGGACAGGATCAGGAGCAGGAACAGGAGGAGGAGGAGGAGGAAGAGGAGGAAGAGGACGAGGAATGGGTCGCTGCTAATTGTCGAACAACAAAAACAACCGATACCAAGAACGATATAGATAATAAAAAATCAGAGTCCGAGATGTCCGATCATCCATTGGTGATAGACGAGAGAAAGGAGATCGGCGAACAAAGGAACAGCGATGACGATGCCGATAATAATTCCGAACGTATCTTGGAATTGGATGATTTATATCGCGAGGATAGTTCGGTTGCTGATTCCGACGTCGAAGATAATACAATAACCGGTTGCCGAGAGATCTCGGACGAGACTATAGCTAGGAGAGGAGGCCCAAATTCCCCGACTGAAAAGATTTCGCAAAATATTAGAACAGATTATACGGCGGAGGATGAGCTTATCCCATTGGAAGAGGCATTGGATCTGTTGGATAGACCGGATATATTGAATACCGACGTGAACGTGAATAATACGGCAACCGAACAATCGAGGAGTACAACGGCAAATGCTGGAATTAGTTTAAGTAAGATAGTTGATAAGCCTATGGTAACTGACGATGAACCGAAGAACGTTGGAGGCCATCGTAGTATTAGTACCAACGAAGAACAAGAGGATGAAGTTGACGTTGACGTTGACATTCCTGAATTACCAGAAAAATTGTCCACGAACGAAAAGCCGCAGAAGGAATCCGACAACTTACCGCTTCATGTATTCCTGAGCAGGAAGGTACAGGAGTCGAAGAAGAGGAAACAACAGCAATTGAAAAAATTACAAGAGGAACAGGAAAGGATACTCATGGAGTTTCAACCTACGAGGAGGCAAAGAAAGTGTGCCATTGGTAAGCAGGGTCTGTTGGCTGAGATAAGTAGTTCGGACGACGATATGACGAATCCTAGGGAGAGCCAGGGTAGAAAATTAACTGACAAATCGGATAACGAGAGAGCGAAGAAACCGAAAAGAGAGTCGAAGGAGAAGAGGAAGGAAAGATATTTGGAGAAGAAACACGAGCAGATAATAGCGAAGGAACAAAAGGCGATAGAGGAGGAAATATTAAGGGAACTAGAGAGGAGGAAGGAAAGCGCCGCCCAGAGAATAATAACAGCCAATAATATCGAATCGAACGTAGACTCGTCGTCGTCATACGGGCAAACTCTACGATCGACCGATTCGAACGAAAACAAAGTCGTATCGTCGATCGACGATAATCATCGCGATAAAAAGAAATATCAAACTAAAGAGAAATCGAAGAAGATCGACGAGTCGACGGTGATAAACAAGGTCCATGACTTCGGTCCTGTCGATTCCGAGACGATTAATAATCGCGAAAAAGCGGATGTTAAGGTTAACGACGATGAAACGGTTAATGCAAACGAGAACCATTCGTTGGACTCGGGTTTGAAGTCGAAGAAGAGTCCGACGAAGTCGGTCTCGAAATTGAAGAAATCGGTTAAGGGAGGTGTTAGCGGTGGTGCTGGTGGTGGAGGTGTCGTCGGAGGAGGAGGAGGAGGGAACGAAGGAAAAACGGTGAACGGTAATAAAAGAGGTAGAATAACGAATTCCGATAGATCCAAAAACGGCCGTGCCGGTACGGCTAATGGAAAGGATTTGAAGGAAAGGAAATCGTCGAATTGTAAGAAGGACGGAGACGACGACGAGGAATTAAAAACTACCAAATCTTGGAACAAGGTGGACGAGGGAGTGGGCGTTGCTATTGGTAGAAGAAAACGTGCCGCCGTTAATCAGCTTTATTATTGGTCGAGTTCGAGCGACGAAGAGGAGATAATAGAAACTACGCCGGTGATCGAAGAGGAGGAGGACGATCGTCAGGAACAGCATGGTTGGATAGTCGGCGATTCCCATAAACGTATGATAACGATGCTGGCCATGGAAAAACAATTGAAAGAGAAACGGCGCAGGAGCGAGGATGAATTTGATTCGGTTAGAACTAAGAACAAGAAGCACAGAAATAGTACTTCTTGATACGTATTTCACGATTAGATTAATAATTGTAGATTTCGAATAGGACATATTATGTGTTCGCGTTAATGTATATTTTGTTCTTTTTCTCTCTCACTGTATCTCTCTCTCTCTCTCTCCCCCCTTTCTCTCTCTCTCTCAATCAATCACTATATATGAAATATCTTCTATCCTCTTTGATATTTTTCATAGTTACGTTTCTTTAGTTTTTCTTATTTCTTTCTAGAGAACGAAAGTAGAATTATTCCCCATTGTTATTTTTGTTTATATTACGAACGAATAAATTAAAAGACAGTTATTGTGTAACGCGAACAAATATTATTAACGATAGATAAATGTGATCTACTGCCACATAAGGAGACATTTATGTATTCATCTCTTATTTCTTTTCTTTTTTTTGTTTATTCGTTTTTGTCGGATTAAGTTGTTTATACGAAATGTATATCCCGAGAGAAACAATTTTGAGAAAGGAAATAATATTTAATACTAGCAAACTTATCCCTTTATAGTTTAGATTTTTCAATGATGATAAGAAATATATATATATGGGAGCCAGATTTATATTAAAAGTAATATTAATAGACTCGGAAAGTGCGTAAGAGAGAATGTATGAAGAAGGATGAAGGAAAAATGACAAAAAAAAAAACGGTCAGAAAAAAAGAAAAAAGAAAATATACAAACAAACGCCGGCAAATTGTACATACAACGCTTGTGGTATTGCGATGCGAGAATTATTAGCGAATCTTCTTCGTTTTATTTTCCTTATGTTTCTCTTTCCTTTTTGGTTGTAAAAAGTAAAATGTAATTCCAAGATCTTATAAATATATTACACGTACTTTGTGTCTGTGCGTGTGCGTGTAAGTGTGCGTAACCACGAGTGAGTGTGAAAGATAAAAGTGTAACTAGTGAGACGAGTGATTTGCGTGCTGCATATATGTATATGTCGACTGAATTATATATACATATATATATATATATATATATACACACAAAATAAAAAAGAAAAAGGAAAAATGTAGAGAGAAAGAGAGAAAGAGAGAGAGAGAGAGAGAGATAGGCATAGCGAAGAGGACACCCTTAGAGACAATACTAGAACATTTATAATTAATTACATAGAGGATTTTTTGTAGAATTAAAGGAAAGTGCGAGAAAAAAGAAAGAGAGGGAGAGTGGGAGAGAGAGAGAGAGAGAGAGAGAGAGAAAACCAAAAACAGCTGTTTACTTCTGACGGACAATGTAAACTGGGGTCCAATCAAAGTAGAGCGCTTCTGCCAGCTTTTCGTGATTCGTACATATCGCTGAGAGAGCAGAGAGATCGAGACCAGAGACGAGGTGTTTTAAGAAAAGAAAAGAAAAAAAAAACAAAAAAAATAACTTAAAAAAAACCAAGAAAAAAATAAGTTGGGAAGGTTTAACACAAGAATTTAGATGTAACACACCCACGTGTAGAGAGAATAATAATAATAATATTAATATTAATATTAATAATAATAATAAAATGAAATGAAATGAAATAAAATAAACAAAAAAAATATATATATATTATATATAAATCGCATTAAGAAAGGCTGCTTTAATATTATATCGACGACGATGCAAGTCTTGTTTTTCTCGTTCATTTTATTTTTATTTTTTATTTCTCCTTTTTTTTCTTTTTTCTTTCCTTTTCTTGAGTTTTTCTGTTCGTTGCGTCTGAACTTTGAGATCTCATGTCTGATGTTGATGACGTCGACGACGTTACGTCGTTTATTTAATTAATTAAAAAAAAAATAAAATAAAATATGAAGGAAAAAAGGAGAACAAAAAATAATGATTATAATACAACAACAACAACAACAAATGCTTATCGATGCAAAACTATGATTCTTTTTTTTCCTACCGTATGCTTTAGTGAAATAGCATATTATAACGTAAGTAACGCAGATTTCGTATGGTATAAAAGAAAGTTATATATGTACGACATAAAAATGATAATAGACTTTAAATGTAAATGTACTGCCATAATCATTATTATACGAAAGCCTATGCAAATGTAGTTTATTAATATTATTCCTGTAAAGAGAAGAAGAAGAATACGATGACGAAGATGATGATGAAGAGAAGAAGAAGAAAGGATGGAGTGGGGATAGAAACAACAACAAAAAAAGAAGGGAAAGAAAACGTTAGCACAAAAATCTAGATAATGATCCAGTGTAAATAGAGCATATTTTCAATGTGTCCGGAAAAGTATGTTTTGTAATATAAGGATTGCAAAGGAAAATAAAATTACTAAAGAATCATTTGTGTTTATATATATATATATATATATATATATATATATATATATATATATATATATATATATATGTATATATATATATATGTGTGTGTGCATCCAGATATAAATATTTCTTTCAATTATAAAAATTAATATTACGATGTGTTATGCAATTTATATTTGCAATCACATTGCAAATATGTATCTACTAATCATGTATATATATATATACTTATGTATGTATGTATGTATGTATGTGTATATATATACTTACGTATGTATGTGATGTGTATATATATATATATATGTATATGTATATATATATATGATAATTAGATCAAGTGTCGAACGAAACGATTTTATAATACAATACAAGCCTATTATATATATATATTTCACGAATATACGTATGAATAAAATAATAATTTATCAAATATTGATATCTCCAAATATTAAAAGATGTTCTTCGTGAAAAAATTTGTTACACAAATAATATTACACGCGTTATTTTATGAAATCTGAACTAGCTCGGTTAAGGGGAATCGTTTGGAATCATTTCAAACTAATCTGAATTTGAAGAAACGTAAGCGACATTAGCGACATCTTCGAACGATAGGAATTTATTTGAAATTATTTTTGCTAGTAAAGTTTTGGCCAGCCTGTTTTACTTGATCGAACGACGATGAATTGATAACCTAAACTTTAGGTTTTGATTGGCTTTTAGAAAAGTTTTACATCTTTAATTTGATATATCATATGTATATCGTTGACAAAAGTATATCATATTACGACGTAACAATATAATCAAAAGAAAAAGAAAAAAAGATGAAACAAATTTTATGTGGTAGATTAGGGTAAGCTTTTTATCATCATTTCTAAGTTGATATCTAAATGTTTAAAATACATAAGATTGATTATATATTAAACTTATACTTAATATATATATATATATACTTATAATTATTGAATGAATCGCGTTTAACTTGTACCTGAAATATCTCTCTATCGACAGATTTAATTAAAATGATTAGAACGCTTCAAAATTGTAATCAAAACCTTTTGCATTGTTATACATTGTTCTTATTTGTTTCCATTTATGATAGAATAATAGACGTAACATATTTTTCTAGTTACAGCGTCTTACTTGTGTCAAAATCCTCTAAATATCCAATATCCAAAATCACTACAAGATGTTTAATGTCTGGAAAAATAAGCAGAGTGTGCAGGCCGTTATTGGCATCCCCACATTTACGTTACTTTGCAAATCCTAATCGTGGCTACGCCATGGTAATTGCTAGAATATTAAGGGGAGCATTGAAAATACGTTATATATTATTAGGTGGTGCCTTGGGCGGTGGAGTTACATTACAAAAAGTAATTATAATAATTCCGTAAAGAATTGTAATTTACACGTGCAATTTTTTTTATATATTTATACGTTTGTGCTAATAGAAATATGAACAATGGAAAGAGGCTTTACCGGATATGACTTGGATAGATACTTTTATTCCTACCGAGCAACAATGGCAAAAGTTCCGTGGTTCATTGCTGGATGTAAAAACTACATTAGCTAATAAGATGGAAATAGGTAAGTATGAAGGATAAATATTGATAATTATGGAAACGTGAGGCAAAACATTTGGAATTGTGTATAGTAAAAAAAATGAGAAAATACAAACAGATCCACGTATAAAGGAATTGGGGGAGGCAAAGTATCATGAGTACAGAAAATGGTTTGATCAAAGATTGGAGAATGCTGTTAAGGCAGCAGAAGAGAGAGCATTGCGTGATAACAACCAAGAATCACCTACACGTGAGTGGGAAGGACTTTTAGAGAATGAAATCCTTTTTTTACCCATCCAATTATAACATGAAACCTAATATGTGTTGTTTTACCACTTCTTTTAACTTGCCTGACGTTTTCTCATGTATGTGTAATGTACTAATATTTATGGTAGCAACTCATTTTTGCTTTAAACTGCATGACATTGCACTTTGCTATAATGTTTTAATCTTTTTACAAAGTTTATAATTTGTTATTTTCTAATTATATATATATATATATATATATATATATATATATATATATATATGTGTGTGTGTGTGTAATTAATTTACTTATTTGGAAGTTTTAATATATTATATGAATGAAAAAAGAATGTAGTTCAAATTAATAGTTGAAAAAAGAATATCATCCAATAAAATGCATTATATTCCATAAGTGATTCCTGCATTTGTGTAGTAACCTGGCCTTCATTGATTATTTTGCGCATTATATTATATATATGATTATTTGATTTTAAAATTGTTATTAAATGGTATTATACAAAAGAAAACAATCGTTTTAGATAGATCCTGATATATAAATAATATGTGAAACCTTTTTTATCCATATAATTACTTATCAAATTTTATCAACTTAATTATAATAATTTCACTAAATGTAAAATAAGCCTTTCAATTTTGTATGAAACCATATATTATTATATTTTCATTTTCATTTTGCACCTAAGTAAATGATCATGGTCTGTTCTGTTCAGGTGTAATTGACGCAATCACATCGATAGCAAACCAAGTTTATTCAGGTGTGTAAGAAGTGCTAATTTATCGGTAATTTGCAGTCTGTCCATTCAGCATTTCAAGCAAATGAAGCGAAAAAGTTTTTTTTTTTTTTTAACAAAGCACTGTATCTTGTAAAATATTAGATAATAATTAGGTCTAAATACTGAATGGGGCAGACCTTTCATTCCACAGTTATATATAATATTATTTTATATATATTAATACTTTATATATATATATATATATATATATATATATATATATATATATATATATTATATGTATATATATATATATATATATATATCATTATATATATAAATATATATGTATGTATATATTTAATTTATATCGTACTATATATTCATGTATCCATATCAGTTTCTCATATTCTGCTAGTTTTCATTAAGTATTTAAAAACAATACAACACTACTGATATCTTATTATTAAATTCTTTTTCAGAAGCAAAGGGCGAGTTATCAAAAACAGCAGTCGCTTTTGCTCGTCCATTATCTAATGAGAATATTGAAGAAGAACGCAAGAAAGCTCGTACGTAAATTATATATTTATATTGCATTATTTTATATTAATTATATCTTTACTATTAAATGTAATATTATTATATTGTGAAGAATCGTCGCAACAGAGATTAGATGCTATGCAGGATGAATTAATGCAAATGCAATTAAAATATCAACGTGAACTTGAAAGATTAGAAAGGGAGAATAAAGAATTGCGTAAACAAATGTTATTAAAAGGAAATCAGAAAGTAAATAATAGAAAGATAAAGGTAAAAGAGAGAGAGAGAGAGAGACGAATTTTCTTGTATTAAATTATAAGTAAAATCATAATGATATTTTCAGAAATCCCTAATAGACATGTACAGTGATGTTTTGGATGAATTAAGTGAATATGATAGTGCTTATTCGACAGCTGATCATTTACCTAGAGTAGTAGTTGTAGGTGATCAAAGTTCAGGTAAAACATCAGTATTGGAAATGATCGCTCAAGCTAGAATATTTCCAAGGTATTGTTCATTAGTATAACGATTGTTAATTATTAATCCCCCGAATACAATTTATACAGTTTTATTATTTTAGGGGTGGCGGTGAAATGATGACGCGTGCACCAGTCAAAGTCACCTTAAGCGAAGGACCTTATCACATCGCACAATTTAAAGATAGTTCGAGAGAATTTGACTTGACCAAAGAATCGGAGTTAGCAGATCTTAGGCGAGAAGTCGAATTACGTATGAAGAATAGCGTAAAAAATGGGAAAACAGTTAGTCAAGATGTTATTTCTATGACGGTAAAAGGGCCTGGTCTTCAGCGCATGGTACTGGTTGACCTTCCTGGTATTATTAGTGTAAGATAAATATTTGATTACATTACTATCAAGTAGTAATATTTATATATATATATATATAATGTACTAAACTGAAATATATACTTTGCAACAGACAGTTACTGTTGACATGGCGGAAGATACTAAAGATGCTATTCGACAAATGACACAGCAATACATGAGTAATCCCAATGCTATTATCCTGTGTATTCAAGATGGATCGGTTGATGCAGAAAGGAGCAACGTGACGGATCTTGTTGCTCAAATGGATCCTAGCGGGAAAAGAACTATCTTCGTCTTAACCAAAGTAAGCGGAGATAAAATATTTAACTTTTTCTTATAAATTTTGAGGTTTAAAATTCTTTGCTATAATTGTCATGCTTAGGTAGATATGGCAGAAGAAAATCTGACTAATCCGGAAAGGCTCAAGAAAATATTGCAAGGGAAATTATTCCCAATGAAGGCTTTAGGGTATTTTGCTGTTGTAACAGGTCGTGGTAGGCAAGACGATAGTATACAAACGATTAAAGATTACGAAGAAAAATTCTTTAGAAATTCCAAACTATTTAAGTGAGTATGAAATATTAAAAAAAAAAAGTGAAGTAAATAAGAAATTATCAAAAATAATGACAAACAATGAATTGTACGTATATAAAGTACTATAAAACGTTTATAATATACATATTATTTTATCTAGAGATGGCTTGGCAATGTCAGGTCAAGTAACTACCAGAAATTTGAGTTTGGCAGTAGCTGAATGTTTTTGGAAAATGGTAAGGGAAACGGTAGAGCAACAGGCTGATGCTTTCAAAGCCACTAGATTTAATTTAGAGACCGAATGGAAAAATAATTTTCCAAGGTAAACGAATTTAATAATAAATGCAATCCCGACACACACATATATATATATTTTCCATTGGAATAATAAAATATTTATTATACCAAGATTACGCGAGTTGGATAGAGACGAATTATTCGAAAAGGCCCGCGGTGAAATTTTGGATGAAATCGTGAATTTATCACAAGTCTCGCCTAGACATTGGGAAGAAGTACTTATGGTACGAATTTGGGAAAAAGTTAGTATGCACGTATTTGAAAATATCTACTTACCTGCTGCACAAAGTGGAGGTCCAGGTGCGACAGCATTCTAACAATTAAATTATCATATTGAAAATTCGTTATACGTTCTTTACGTACGAATTTCGAATTTAACTACTAACGAAATATTGATACGTACGCGTTCTAGGTACTTTTAATACGACTGTCGACATCAAGTTGAAGCAATGGGCGGATCAACAGCTTCCAGCTCGTAGCGTTGAAAGTGGATGGGAATGTTTGGAACAAGAATTTCAACGTTTCATGGCGCAGGCCCGATTGAATCCCGATCACGACAATATATTTGATAATTTGAAGAATGCGGTTGTTAACGAGGCGATGAGAAGACATTCTTGGGAAGAAAAAGTATGTCTTATGATAACGAAAACGTAAAAAAAAAAATTAAAAAAGAAAAAATAAAAAAAGGAGAAACAAAAGAAAAAAGAAAATCATTTATTTGTTTGAATAATTTATAGGCATCTGAAATGTTGCGAGTTATTCAATTGAACACATTGGAAGACAGAAGTATAAACGACAAACGGGACTGGGATCAAGCCGTAAGATTTTTAGAGACGTCTGTAAAAGAAAAATTACAAAGTACCGAACAAATCTTGCGAGATATGTTGGGTCCTAATCGTAAGGAACGTTGGTTTTATTGGCAAAGCCAAACGGAGGAACAACAAAAACGGACCGCGGTGAAAAATGAATTGGATAAAATACTTTACACCGACAAAGTTAGATATTATATTATTTGTCTTGTGGATATTAATTGTAGTATCGTCCATGTATGTAATGTTTTAAATATCTATATACTATCTCTTATATTATAGAAACATCCACCTACTCTAAGTCAGGACGAGCTAACGACCGTTAGAAAAAATTTGCAACGGAATTCGTTGGAGGTTGATAACGAGTTTATACGTGAAACCTGGCATCCGGTTTACAGAAGATTTTTCTTACATCAAAGTTTGGCCAGAGCTTATGATTGTAGAAAGGGTTATTACCTTTATCACACTGGCCACGAGACTGAAGTTAGTAATGAATAAAAATTATAAATAATAATACGCGTTCGAGTAATCGATGATCAATCTTTGATTGTTATTGATATGAAACAAAATTATATATATATATATATATATATATATATATATTTAAACAAATAAATAAATATATATATATATATAATTTATTTATTTTTTCTTACGACTGATAGATGGAATGTAACGACGTTGTACTATTCTGGCGAATTCAGCAAGTATTGAAGGTAACTTCGAACGCCCTTAGACAACAGATAATAAATCGCGAGGCACGTAGGTTAGACAAGGAGATAAAAGAGGTATTGGAAGATTACAGTCAGGATAACGAAATGAAGATCAAATTGCTCACGGGCAGACGAGTCACGTTAGCCGAAGAATTGAGTAAGTTATTATAAAATCATGTTTCAATGATCGAAAAAGAAAAAAAAAATAATAATAATAACCGTAATGAGATATTCATTTTTCTTTTTTATTTCATTTTCTTTTCTTTTCAGAACGCGTTAGACAAATTCAAGAAAAACTAGAAGAATTTATCCAAGCGTTGAATAAAGAAAAATGAAAAGCAAATAACGATAAGAAGAGAAAGATCATGTTTAAACTATCGAATGCTACTGGGGCTATCTGTGAGAAGATATTATTCGACGTCCATTCTCTATTATATGATTTAACTTATTTGTAGTACTAATAAGAAGACGCGAAAATAGGGCATTCTACGGGAAAATACAAAATGAATGTTGTTACTTCGTGCGAAAAAAGAAAAGAATCTTAATGAAGAACTCGAGCGATAGTCGCATATTCATTCTTGCGAAATTCTTATCATCGATAAGAATTCACGCGAGTTCAATTCAATTGTGCAAAATAAATACACACACACACACACATACATATATATCCGAGATATATTCGATAAGAAAAAAAAAAAGAGAAAACAACGTGGTAGCGAACGTCATTGGAGCTTTTGTACATTGTCGTTGCGAAGAGAGAAGAAGACATGAAATCCTATCGTACGATAATCCGCTTAAAACAAATATTTTTATTTCAAATCGTTTACATGATATATACACGTCATTATTACATAAGTCGTAGGTATATATGAAGGAAAAATAAATTGTCTCGTTACAAAATGGATACGCATCCAAGGCAAAAATAAACTACTAAAATATCATGTGATAGTTGAATATTATAAATATATAAATAAATGAATCCCATTATACATTTTTGATAAATTATTTCGACCATCTAGTGATCATCCGTACACTGTAAAGTGAGAGAAAGAAAGAGAGAGAGAGAAAAAGTAAAAGGGATTTGTTTTCGAATCGTCGCACCCTTTCCACCAACAGCAACAGCGCCCCTTTGCAAATCTCTACCACCGACCAACCAACCAACCAACCCTTATTGCACGCGAGTCAAAGGACTCGTTCGTGCGGTCATTTTTCGTTGGCTACCCTTTTGAGAATATTTGCCTCGTGATCACTATACTGAGTATGTTCATCGCACGAATTAAAAGGGCATAAATAATCGATTACTTTCACCGACGTAACACCGAATCGGCTTGATTTATTATCCTCGTTTAGTTTTATATGTAACAAAGAGATATTTCGAAAAGACATTAAATTATTATTTAGATATTATTTTTGTAACTACTTATTTGTACTGCCGATTACATAAACATGGTGTGGACGTTTATCTGTATAAAAAAAAGAAAAAAAAACAAAAATAATTTTCGAAGTTCGATAAAAGACGTATAAAAAGTAACTCTATATGAGATGTAACTTGGGGGAAAAAAAAATTTCTTGTTATCGTAATACTCTCGACTTTCATTGTACGCAGAAATGTAAGAACGTAAATATTAATATTACAAAGAGAATAAATACCACTGTTTTACTAAATATTTTCACGATTAGATGATAATTATTTATGCGACATTATTAACAAAAGAAAAATAAATAAGAAGCGATTAGTATCCTAAAATAAGACTGAACAGGATTAAATAGGATTTATCAGGTTCTTCTCACTTCTGTTCTGTTTTATCCTGTCCTGCAATGTCTTGATCGATAAAAGTAGACTCCTGTTTACTGATCAAGTAGTCAGTTTTAGTAGAGCTCTGTTTTACCGGTTGCACATCCCTGTTTTTTCCGACAAAGAGGTCGGCAATAGTGGAGAACTGTTTTACCAGCGAAAAACCGGTGATGATAAGATTGCTGTTTTATCGATTGAAAAGTCAATAATTTTAAAGCATAGTTTTACCGACCGGAATAGCCAGTAATAGTAGAGTCCTGTTTTTTCGATCGAACAATTGATAGTAAGAGAAGATTTAATTCGTCTTTTTGCAAATGCTGTTGTGTATCATTGCTTAACAAATGTTATTGTTATTATTACCATTCTCATGTTTTTGTATTGCAGATCGTTCAAGTATCAGGAAAGGTCAATTGTCGCTTGGTAGAGGTAGGGTGGATTTTTATTTTTTAGGATTTTTATACAAAGATTCTTTTACAAAATTCTTTTGGATTATAATTATAAATGATATTAATGTAAAGTATGTATAATATTGAACTTGTAATATTAAAATAAATTAATTTATTTATTTTTTGCCTTGCTGGAACATCGTCAAATAATAATACATTAGTTGAATGGAACGATTTCATTAATAAGCTACAATTTAATGGTTCATTTTTAATAAATATGGGATTAAACGTCTACCACCAATTATGGAACTATACGAAAACTGTTTAAAACGATAAAAATTTACGTAAGCTCATTAATAACTACAATTTATTAATTCCCAACGATAATTCAAGTTCATATATTAATGTTAGATAGATTTTTGTTATAATACCAATGTAGACATTATTCTAATCGCATGTTACTAAGTACACAGTTCCTTAGTCGGTCGATTGAATGATGACGTTCTGATCAGTTTGATGACG
>OU426997.1:2179539-2197039 GCA_911387935.1 Dolichovespula saxonica
AAATAAATTCGAATGTTCGAATAATCGATAACACGAAACGCACGTGGATTACGTACTTACTTACGTATGGTATGCATCGACGTAATTACACACGTAATTACAATTACGAAAATCAAGAAACGAACGAAAAAAAGGAAAGAAAAGAGACAAGAAAGAAAGGGAGAAGAAGGAAAGAAAAAAAGAAAGAGAAAGAGAGAGAGAGAGAGAGAGAGAGAGAGAGAGAGAGAGAGAGAGATGGCTAGCGAGTATTGTAGGGTAGGATGGGTTAAGGATGGGGAAAAAAAAGGGAAAGAAGAGTAAAAAGGTCGAAACGCTGATATCTCCGGTGGGTCGTCGAGGTGGACCGAGGTAATCCTACTAAACCTCCCCCCTTCACAATATCGCCCTGAGGTCTACAGCAACCATTAGCGAGGTGGGGATAGGGGAGAAAGAGCAGCAGGGTTTCGCTCGGTACGGACAAAAAAAGAAAAAAAGAAAAAGAAAAGCGAAAAAAAAGAAGATTAAAAACCTTTACTGTTGCCGGCTAGCACAAGCGAATCCTCGTTTTATTAATCGTGCGGGCGCGCGCGCGCGCGTGCTAGCCACCGAAGATAACGTCGTCGGCCGCTAATGCCGTGCGGGTAGAGGATCAAGGATATGACGGCGAAGGGGGATACACCTCTGAGGGGAGGAGAAAATAAAAAAAGGGTAGAGGATAGCGACCGAGAAGAAAAGAAAAGAAAACGAAAAGTATTTCGACTCCGTGTACGGAGAAAGAGAGAGAGAGAGAGAGAGAGAGAGAGAGAGAGCAACGATCGTCTCTAGCTAAAACTGTTCCATTTTTTTCTACTTCGTACACGAGTAATCTTGAAACGTCATCAAATTTTGACCCTTTTTCGAAAGGGATGCTTGGATCGTGACGATAGTGTTTCTTTCATTTCCTTTTTCTTTTTGTTTCTTTCTTTCTTTCTTGTTCCTAGTACGCATGGAGCATTTTAAGAAACGTAGAAAAAACGAAAGTAATATCAGAAATACAGATCGATTGTTTTTTATGTGCTTCTCGTGACGATCTTTTCTTTTTCTTTTCTTCAGTTTTTTTTCCATCCCCTTCTACAATAGAGATGAACGTAGAAAATAGTATTGCAAGATAAATAAATTCTTTGTCTTACTTTTTCGAGAGCCTGCGTTTCTTTTTTCCTATTCTTTTGTCTATACTTTTCTACGTGTGTGTGTTTGTTTGCAAGTTCTGTTGCAATAAAATCCATTTCTCCTTATAACTATATCTTTCCTTTTGTCTTTCATGATTTTGACGTTAGAGAAATACAAATAAGATAGAAAAGATCGGCTTTAAGCTTCGTAGAAAAACTCGAGAACGTTGATACGAGCAAGACACTCGATAGGTAGTGGTTGGGCGTTTGGACGTAAGGAACAGAGAAGAGCAGAGCAAAGCAGAGCAGAGCAAAACAGAGCAGAGTAGAGTAGAGCAGAGCAGAAAAGATCAGAACAGAGTAGAGTAGAGCTAAACAAAGTAGAGTAGATCGGAACGGAACGGAACGGAATAGAACAGAACAGAACAGAACAGAACATAACAGAGCAAGACGCATGGAGCCAGACGCAGCATCTCCCACGACCTCTCAAAAGAGTCGAGCGGCTTTCGCCTTTTATTCTGGGTCCACCCTGCCGGATAAAGAAGAACGTTGGAGAGCGAGAAGAGAGGCGCGCTGCTACTGCTTCTGCCTCGCAACCTTCTTTTCTCTTTCTTTGCCTCATTCGTCTGCTCCTCCTGTGGTTAGTAATATAGAGGGAGAAAGAGAAAGAGAGAGAGAGAGAGAGAGAGAGAGAGAGAGAGAGAAAACGAACGATATATATATATATATATATATATATATATATATATATATATATATATATATAGAGAGAGAGAGAGAGAGAGGAGAGAAAAAAGAACGATTCTACGCGGAGAAGAAGCTTCCAAGAGAAAAAAGAGGAAATGGAGGTAAAGGGAAGTAGAGTCAAGAGAAAAAGAGAAGGATGAAGTATTTGGTTGTGTGCGGGTTTGTATACGTGTCCGCATTTGTGATATAAAAGATAGAGGGAGAGAAAGAAAAAGAGAAAAAGAGAGAAAGAGAGAGAGAGAATATGAAGATAAAGAGAGTGGGTGGTAATAGTAGAAGCAAGAGAGACGAAAAAGGAGGAGGACCCATTCTCCTTTGCTTTTATCTAAGATAGGAGTAAGCGAGCAAAAGAGAGAGAAAGAGAGAGAGAAAGAGAGAGAGAGAGAGAGGGGAAAGGAGAATCTTTTGCATCTAAGAAACGAGAGAGAGAGAGAGAGAGAGAGAGAGAGAGAGAGAGAGGGAGAGAGAGAGAGAGAGAAGGTTGAACGAAAAGGGGGAATATTTCGATAAAGAGAGCGAAGCGGAGGAGGAAAAGTCCGGTCTATCTTCGAATTTGAAATCCACCGTTACTACAGACTACTCTAACCTCCAAAGCCAGATTTCAGAGAACCTAAAAGAGCGATAGAAAGGCTCATCTTACCTTTCCTTTCGATCCTCGCCAAAGTCCCTTCTATGCAGGTAGGTATATTATGTTGCCCCGTTACTTACTTCCCCTTCCCCCCTCCCACTCTCCCTCGCCCCATGGAAATGAAATTCTCTAGCATTTCCCTTATGCCTCTGGTAACGCGTGCAACTTCTCATGCGGTCGTGGCTCTAGAATTAGAATCGGATTCCCCGGTAATAGGAAACTCTCTCTCTCTCTCTCTCTCTCTTTCTCTCTCTCTCTTTCTCTCTCTTACTTCTATCCACGTACGCATCGTGGCTGGCCACTGTCGGCTAATTGTACAGTACGTTGAAAATCTGCTTAACGCTCATCTAGAGTATCGTGAAGTTTTTGTGAGAAGACGAGGAAGAATTAAAAAATTAAAATGTACATAGATACATATACATATATACAGGCGTAGGTTTCATATGTATTTTTTTACTTTCACGAAGAATACGTCAAACTATTTTTAAATATATTCATTAAACGTGTCAAGTATATCTAGTTCGAGAATTTGAAATAACTCTTGAATATTTGAGGCTGTCGGAATCGTATTAAAAAAAAAGAAAACTAAAAAGATAGATAGATAGATAGATAGATAGATAGATAGATAGATAGATAGATAGAGAGAGAGAGAGAGAGAGAGAGAGAGAGAGAGAGAGCGAGAATACATATACATATATATATATATATATATATATATATATATTTATTTATTTATTCATTTCGTTACGTTATTTTTTTTTTTGGTACAGTCCAAATCGATTTCGTCGTGTATACACGAATTGATCTTACGATATTTAATTAATTTTGAAACGCCTTGTAGTACGGTGTACATCGGCGTCGCCGCGTGCGGTAAATATGCTCTTTCCAAGCCACCCAAGTGGACCACCGGCCAACGGAAGAAATGAAAGAGAGAAACGGACGTAGTTGAGAGTCGTGGAACGGTGCGAATGAGATGACGTTCGTTTCGCTCTGATTTTCATCGTTCGACGTTAGAATACCGTCTAATAATGAATTACCTGAAGAAATAGAAACGAAGAGTGAAACCCTTTCAAACCGTACCGCACCTCCATCCCATTCTACCCCAACCCAACCCAACCCCCTAAAAATATATTTCGTTCGACATGGCATTGTATCTTTCTTTCTTTCTTTCTCTTCTTCTTTTTTTTTTAATTTTCTTTCTTTTTTCTTCTTCCTAGCCTACATACGCGAAGTAATAAAGTAACGAGCATATTAACAAGAATTTTGATAGGGTTATCATTAAATATTCTCCCGGCGCTTGTAGAAACAAAAATCCATTAAAGAGAGTCCCTCCACGTCGGGATTCCGAGCGCGTTCGATAGACTCGATCGATTTTCCTTGGTCTATCTCGCGCTAGGATCCATTTATAAAATATAAATATGCTCTTATAGGCGTTACACGTTATGATATCGAAACGAGAGCAAATGAAAAAAAGGAAGAGATAAAGAGAGACAGAGACAGAGTTGGAGTAAGAGAGAGAGAGAGAGAGAGAGAGAGAGAGAGAGAGAGAGAGAGAGAGAGAGAGAGAGAGAAAGAGTAATTATGGAAAGGTATACGACAGCTTAACTATCTTTCGTTAATAAGCAACGATCGTTTTGAATCGAGTAGATATATATATATATATATATATATATATATATATATATATATATATATATATAATATCTTTCGACTGGCTGTGTCTTTTCAGTCTTGCTGAAAATCTCTCTCTCTCTTTCTCTCTCTCTCTCGTACTCGCTCGATATAACAGGCCAGTTCCATCTCCTCCAAGTCGGGCACGTCGTCGACGTCGAGCACGAGTCACCTTCACCTCCACCTCACCTACCACCAACTACGACTCCGACTCCGTAGCTCCACCTCCTTCTTGACTCTCATCCACTTCCTCCAACGTCACCCACTCCAACCCACTCCACTATTCCACCCTCTCTCTCTCTCTCTTTCTCTCTTTCTCTCTCTCTTGGATGAAGCACGAGGCTTCTGCGGCTGAGCCCGAAGCCCGGAGGTGGAAGGAAGCACGAACCTTGCTCGTGAAGCTGGAAACCCAACCCTCCGAAACGAGCTGCCGCGCAGCTCGCGTCCGCTATCACCCACGCGAGTCAACGACGTCACGGACGGGGAAATCCTAAAGGTCCGTTCATAGTCGTCTACTGAAATTTTTTACTCTTTCTCTCTCTCTCTTTCTCTCTCTCTCTCTACTTCTCTCTCTCTTCTCTCTCTCCTCTCTTATATATTCTTTTATATTTTTTTTAAAGGTATACCTACAGAAAAAAATATTATATATATATATATATATATATATATATATTCATATATTATATACATTTATTTATACTATTATTATTTCTCTCTCGTTCCATCTATCGAGGTATCTGGGTAAAATTATACGAGCCACCGATCCAATCTAATCTATCACTTTTACATTAAAGAAAATGCTTTCGCGCTATTTTACACGGTGTATTCGTTATAAATTATAATACTTTCCGAATTTTTACCCTTTTTATCGCTTCTACGCAAGTTACACGCTTTCGGGTCTGTTTCTTTCTATTTTCTTTTTTTTTGAATCGTAGATCTATCAATAGATAATAATATTTGTCATTATATACGATCTGTTAAACGTTTACTCTCACGTTCTTTGATTAAAAAAAAAAAAAAAAAAAAAGAAAAGAAAATTTCGCAGATGACTCCCATAATACGCATCCTTGATTTACAGGATATTCTCGAAAAACGTCGAAAATGTAGTTTGGAGAGTCGTATGATCCCTTTTCCCTCCCACCCCCCAATCTCCTCTTCCTTCCGCCGCCCCGCGCGTAACACTCAACGCGTTAACCCTTTATCCATCTCGATTTTATCTTGTCGAACGAGCTGGCTCGATAGACCCCGTCGATTTTCGCTGGGGGCAAGCATTCGATCGGTGGAGCGACGGAAGCGAAGCGCCACGAGCACTTCCGGTGCCTCGTCATTTCCGGACCGACTTGTAATTTTCGTTCGCGTCGTCTCCCCCGTCACCCTCTATGCCTTTACACGTATAACTGTATACGCGTCTATGCGCTCGCACGTGTATCAAGCGCGTACGTGCGTGTATGCGTGTGTACGTGTGTACGTGCGCGTGTGTACTGGCGCGTGCAACCCTCTCGCACGATTCCCCTCGATAAATCCGTAAAAGCGGATAGTGTCGTGGCAGGAGGAAGGATGAGAGGGAGAGCGAGAGAGAGAGAGAGAGAGAGAGAGAGAGAGAGGGAGTGAGAGAGAGAAAAAAGAAAAAAAAATTTGAAACGTCCGAGTGCTCGACGCGACCTTGATCAACTATTTCATGCGAATCCAACGACTATCTATTTAATCGTTCGCAATTTATCTTAACGCCTTTCCAAACATTTATATCCGTTTTATTTTATTTTTTGTTTCTTATATTCTTTTTTCTTTTTATTTTTTGTTTTTTTTTATCCATCTCGCAATTGAATTAATTTACGAGGGAAATAAAAGATTAAATCTCCATCGACTTTCTTTCTTTCCCTTGGCTTCTTTCATCTTTTTACCTTTGATGAATTTTTTTTCTCATCCTTCTTTCTTTATTCTTTGCTTTTTATTATTATTATTATTATTATTATTATTATAATTATTCTTAAACATTGGCTTATGAAATTGAGACGAATAGTACAGAACGAAAAAAAGGAGAGAAAAAAAACAACGAAGAAAATGGGAAAGAGAGAAAGAGAGAGAATAGACAAAAAAAAATAATATATAGAAATAACATAAGTGATTATCACTAATGGGCTGGAATATCAAGCGAGACGTCGGACTCTTTTCGACGATCCTTTTTTACCACCCTTCGAACCATCATCGCTCCGAAGCAGATCGATAATATCTGTGAGCTTACCCTCTCTCTCTCTCTCTCTCTCTCTTTCTCTCTCACTCTCACTCACTCATTCTTTCTTTCTTTCTTTCTTTCTTTTTCTCTCTTCCTCTTGTTACTTCGCAACGTTCTCGAGGTGTCTTTTTCGAGGAGAGACGAAGAAAAAGAGAGAAAGAGAGAGGTAAAAGCGAAGGTAGGGAGCTCGATGAAGGAAAAAGGGAAGAAAAGAAAAAGAAAAAGAGAGTGAGTGAGAGAGAAAGAAAATAAAGAAAAGAAAGAAAAAAGAAGAAAAAGAAAAAAGTACGAAGAGACGAACTCTCGGTAGCGGGAGCAGCGAAAGGAGCAGCCTGTCGCGAAGGAAATACAGCAAGTTGGTTTCCGTTGGAGAGACGGGAGAAAGCAGTTGGAAAAATGAGGAAGAAGGATGAGACGGAAGGAAGGAGGAAAGGGGGAGAAAAATGGAAAAAGAAAACAAGAGAGAGAGAGAGAGAGAGAGAGAGAGAGAGAGAAGGAAAGAGCTTTGCCACGCCCTGTAATATATTCGTTTTAAGTTAATTGAAAGCTTTCAAAAAGGATGACGTCGAAATGTTATAGAAGCCTGTCGGTCGCTCCAATTTTTAACCGCGAAATTCTAAGAGAGATCTTATATGGAGATAAAGAGAGAGAGAGAGAGAAAGAGAGAGCAAGAGAGAGAGAGAGAGAGAGAGAGAGAGAGAGAGAGAGAGAGAGAAAGCGAAAAAAGAAAGAAAGAGAGAGAGAAACGATACGAGTATTTAACGATTTTGGAAAACCGTTCCTACATTTATTACTTTCTTCTTTACTTTCTCTCTCTCTCTCTCTCTCTCTCTCTCTCTCTATTTTATTTTCTTTTTAACTTTTTTTTTTATTTTTCTACAATTCAACCGATAAGACGTTCGGTGAATGTCGTAGAAAATAAAAAATAGTCATCTTTTTTCCTTAATTTTTTTCTTTCGTTTTTCTTCTTCTTTTTAATTACTCTGTCGAAAAAGAAGATCGAGCTAGCGAGCGAGCGAGCGAGCGAGCGAGAGAGAGAGAGAGAGAGAGAGAGAGAGAGAGAGAGAGAAAGAGAGAGAGAGGGCGACGACCAGGAAATTGATCGTAATTGTCGAGTGCGCCTCGGTAGTCTGGGAAGTTTGACCGAACGCAGGGGGTTGGAAGGGATTCGAAGCGTCGCTTGAAGCGGCCGTTCGAGGGATGAGAGAGAATCGAGTCGAATCGAGTCGAGTCGAGTCGAGTCGAGTCGAGTCGAGTAGAGTCGAGTCCGGGCAAAAGAGGAGGTGGAGGAGAAGGAGGAGGTGGAGGTGGAGGAGGTGGAGGTGGAGGAGGTGGAGAAAGAGGAAAAGGTTGCGGAGATGGAGGAGGTTGGCCTTCGGTTCTGTCGCTGTCATACGCAGCCAACGACGACATAACTACCACCCGCTGCGACTATCTTCTCTCGTCATTCGGTTTACGTCGTCCGTCTTTCTCTTCTCTCCTTCTTTCCTCTCCTTCTCTCACCCGGCCCTATCTTCCACCGTCACCTCCTCCATCTCCTCCTCCTCATCCTCATCCTTCTACTTCTCCTCCCTCTATCACCCCGAACGTCATCCTCTTTGTCGGGAACTCGCTATTGACGTGCCATGCGATAATAGCATGCGAAACTCGTGACATCGGTGCTAGATCCTCCTTCATTCGGCGTCCATCCTTATTCATTCCCTATCGATTCATTATATCTCTATTTTTTTCTTTTTTTTTTTTTCCATTATCACTTCGACCTCGAGGATGGTTTTGTAATATTTCATATTAAAAATTGTACGTACGTTATGGGCGTGTACGTACGTATGTAATGGAAGTTTGTTAATAACGTTATTAAAGTTGATTATAATTTGTATGCAATGAGAATCCGATTGATCCGCGATCACTTATATTAAATGGATCGTGATCATTCTAAGAGAAGGTATTGAATCGTTCTAAGATATTAGAAATATGTCAGAGATCGTTGGAGAACAATTGGTTCGAACGTATCTATCGAACCACACACACACACACATATATATATATATTTACATACATACACGCACGCACACGTTACCACCAAAGCGAGCGAGCGAGCGCGTATATCTATGCATACACTCACGTATCCGTTGTCCTTTCATTATTTATTCAACGATCTATGCATTCGTAATTCGCTGGCCCCTCGTTCGTTGACACTTTTTTCCTATTTTTTCCATCCGCTCGCCTCACCCCCGCTCGTCCCGCCCCACCCCCTTCCCCTCGTCCCTGGTAGCCAACGGGAACGCACGAGCTGCCGCTTTTCCGTGCCTGAAAATGAACGATGTACGTGCGCTCGCGTCCTTCTACATGGACACGTACTACGGGACGACAACCAGAAAGAGGACAACATGAAAAAGCCCGAGCGCACTTTATTTTGTTCCAACCTCCCACAATTTCTCTCCTCTCCTCTCCACTCCTCTTCTCCTCCTCTTCCTCGTGCTCGTCCTTTTCGTCCTATCTCTTCACCTCATACCGCGAACTACTGAAAATGAGAATTGCGTAGCGATCGAGACCTTTTTGATAAATATGGCGTATCGCTCGTGGGGTTGCTCGAACAGTATCGTTCGAATCTTATGCGAATTAATATCAAACGATTGTAAGGATTTGTATCGACGATATTTACAAAGAGGGACGTGCCGAAGTATTTAAAGACGACGATTTAAATCCCCCAAGCTAAAGTCGAATATCATTTTTCTTTTCTTTCGTTTTTAGATTATTTCTTTTTCTGCGTGCGATCGCGTAGAATCGCGTAAGACTTAATTTTTCGTCAGAGTTTTCGAAAACGTTCTCGTCTCTTGTAGAGAACAGGTATCAAAGGTTAACGACAATTTACGCATGTGGGCGGGGATGGGGGGGGGGAGGGAGGGAAAGAAGAATTAAAGTCAAGTGCCGACGTAATTAACGACGACGATTAATTTCGTACCGTCATATGACGGCCGACCGGAACAATCGAAATTAAATTAATCCTTAAACGTTCGAAAATGCGGGCTTTCGATTCATCTCTCGTTAACGAATCGCCCTTTTATCTTTATCACGACGTTTCAACGGAACTAACCGTGCCGTCGACGTCTTTGAATCCGTTTGCCGATCGCGACGGAGTACGCAAAGGAACGAATATTACACGGATAAAAGGAAAATTGATGTGTTGAGGAGAGAAAAGGATGAGAAGAGATGAGAATGAGGAAAGAAAAGAGAAAAGATATATAAAAAGGAGAGAGAGAGAGAGAGAGAGAGAGAGAGAGAGAGAGAGAAAGACGAAGATGCCAGTGCTGGTCGTCTTACCAATGGAAAGTGCCGTTCAAGCGAAGGGTCTGATCGAATTACACACGTCCCTTACCATCCCTCATACCATCCTTTATCTCACCGAGCGAAACCCGAACCTTCGAGGAATACCGAATCGCCAACGTTCGGAATCGTTCGATCCCCCCCTTCGGAACGTCCCACAGGAACTTACAACGACGATGGACCGACCCGCCGGATCGTTCCTATTTCCTCTTGAAAAGGAAGAAACTGAAAATTTATATGACGATAGCTAACTGAAGGAGACGCATATATATATATAAACGAACGCATCTTCTCTTCGTTTATTCGCGTATATAATTTACCTGTCGATTTGATAAAAGTCGACAAATCGCAACCTAAAAAACTTCTTTAAGTTGTTACGATCCTTGGAAAGAAAAAAGAAGAGGAAGTAGAAGATGAAAAAAAATTGAGTACGAGAATTATGAAAAAAAAAAAAAAAAAAAAAATGAAAAAGAACTAAAACGAGAAAGCACGAGAGTACGAGAGTAGGGAAAAAAAGGGAAGGGGCGAGAAAGAGAAAGAAAAAGGATAAAGAACGTGTGTCTCTCCCGAAGGAGAGAGAATTATGGGGCGGGAAAACGTGACCTTGAAAAAAAAATGCTCTTCCTTAACGAGAAACCCGACGAAAACGGTCAGGGCTATCCGGTCGTATCAAGGGAGAACGTTCCGCTTCCCTTGATTGGGCAGTTCGCAGGCAGAAAGACGCAGAGCTCCGGAAGCCACACCGAGCGAAAACAGACGTCCGCGTCTTGGCGTCGCGTGGGTGGAATAGAAATGCGTTTGGTTGATCTATTCCAAAGGCGAGCCTTGCTTCTTCTTCTTCGTCTTCTCCTCCTTTTTCATCTTCTTCTTTTTCTTCTTCTTCTTCCTCATCTTTCACTTCATCATCTTCCCTTTTGTGTTATCTACGAAACGCTATAGTTCGCTACTACTACGCCCACACAAATTCGAGAAAAAAAAAGTGAGCCTTGCATCACCTGTTCTGTATTTTCTTATCTCGATGTGTTCAATTTTTTAAAATTTCCTCCTACTTTCCTGATACTAAATGACAAAAAATTGCGCGTCGACGCATATATGAAAGAAAAAAAGAAAAAAAGAAAAAGGAAAAGAAAAATAGAAAGAAAGGAGAAAAAGAATATGTCGTTTTATATATTCGACTTAAAATAAAAATTTATCGGAACATTTCTCATAGATGGGGATTGCGTCTAAAATGTTTATTAAATTATTTGGAATCGTTGTGTGTGTGTGTTTGTGTGTGTGTTGGTACGTATACATGAGAAATAATATATATATATATAAAGTGTGATGTGCGTGTCGATTTAAAACGATTTCTGTATTAATCGTATTATTTTTTATTTATGGAAGATCCATCTACGAAAGAACATAGAGAAATTTATAATAAATAAATAAATAAATAAATAAATAAATATATAGAAACAGATTGAATATTCGATGTTATAAACTTACGAAATAATCGTTCGGTCTTATCCTCTTTAAGACACGGTCCTCTTTAATGCGTACCGCGCGATACGCGTTCTCCTATACCGGGTGTTCCTGAAATGAATACACGATATTTTGCTCCTTACCTAGACGTAACAAACGAAATACATAGTATTCGATTAAAAATAAACAGTTTCTTAATTAAACTCATTGCGATTGAATATTACATTATTACGGAGAAAAGATAATTTTGATGAAATAATAATGATAATAATGATGTAAAAATAATAATAATAATAATAATAATAATAATAATAATAATAATAATAATAATAATAATAATAATAATAAAAATGAGAAAAAGAAAAAGAAGAAGAAACGAACGAAGGAATACGCTCGTTTCGTATAGAAAATAATTACACGTACGTAAAAATATTACATTTCATAACGAAACAAATCATTAAAAAAAAAAAAAAATAGGAAGAAAAAAAAAAACTTTCTACCGCTCGTTACAATTTTGCCTTTCTCCCTCTTCTCTTCCGTCGTTTCTTCTCTCTCTTCTTTACTTGTTTTCTTCTTCTTGTTTTCTTTTTGGATCACCCAGTATATTGGATTCGAACGGGCTCGTGCCGTCCCTCGTTTCGCTGCCGCGGTTCTCCACTTGAACGGCTCGTTGGGAGTGCTCGTCGTGTGGGTGGAGTGCCGAGCAGAGCCTGTGTAGAGTAGAGGGGTTGAGGGTGGTTTAGAGTTGGGGATGGAGGTGGGAGTGGGAGGTAGAGAGAGAGAGGGAAAGAGAGAGAGAGAGAGAGAGAGAGAGAGAGAGAGAGGGAGAGAGGGAGAGAGAGAGAGAGAGAGAGAGAGAGAGAGAGAGAGAGAGAGAGAGATTGGAGGGTGGTCCGCCGACCCACCGGACTCGAACTGCTCCATTTCCGCCTCCGAGTCATCGCCGCCCTTCCACCACCCTCATCCTCCCTTTCAACCTCATCCACTCCTCCACGAGTTTCTCTCACGAGCGAGTCGCGTCTGGATATTAGCGCTGGATGCTGAGAGAAAAAGAGATTGAGATTGAGAGAGAGAGAGAGAGAGAGAGAGAGAGAGAGAGAGAGAAAGAGAGAGAGAGAGAGAGAGGAAAGGAGGAAAGGCTGGTGCAGTTTTTGACGATATCGATCGTTTCGTTTTTCGATAATATTCGACGAAAAAACTGGAAGATCCCTTATCCACCTTTATCTCCGTATCTTTTTCTTTCTATATATATATATTTATATTTTTTTTTTTCTGACGACGATATACTTTCTCTCTCTCTCTCTCTCTCTCTCTCTCTCTTTGTCTTCGTTTTTTTCGTTCTCGCGAATAGAATTGCGAGTAGAATCGTTATTGCGTCTCGAATGTGTAACTCAGTGATATATATATATATATATATATATATATATATATATATAAATAATCAATAATAACACTTCACAAAAGGAAATTAAAGATTCTCGTTATCATTTTAAAATAATATGTAAATCATTTATATATATATATATATATATATATATATATATATATATATAATAATTTTTTTCATGTATTTCTCTTTTTTCTTTCTCTCGTTTGTTTTCTTTTACTTTTTTTTTTTATTTTTTTTTGTTTCCCTTCTCTTTCTCACGACGAAAAATGATCAGGGCCGTTGAAAATCTAGGTGACCTAGGACTTATAGGGTAATGTGTGGTTTAACTCTTACCGACAGGAATTCAGAACTTCCGTGGAATTTCGAGTCGGGTGATCAAGATACGCGAGAACTCAAAGGGATGCCATCCCGAAAATTCGATGAGAGAGAGTACGTCCGTCTCTTAGACATTTGTTCCGAGCATGAGTTCGAGAATACTTCCGGTTCGCCTTCTAAAAGCTATCGATCCGTGCGAAAAGAGAGAGAAAGAAAGAGAGAAAGAGAGAGAGAAGGGCTGTGTCGGTTACGGTAAACTTTCCCGTTTGTAAGTGGGAAATATTTCTACCGTGGTATACGTGGTAAAGAGAGAGAGAGAAACAGAGGTGAAAGAGAGAGAGAGAGAGAGAGAGAGAGAGAGAGGAGAAAGAGAGAGAGAGAGAGAGATCAGCATTTTTAGCTGGGCGTTTAGTTTAAAGAACTCGTAAAATCTCGAGATACGGAAACTAACGTGTGTAGGATGAATGTGGGGGGAGGTAAAACGAGTGCGAGTTAACTGGGACACTACTATTACTATTACTACTACTACTACTACTAGTAGTAGTAGTAATAGTAGTAGTAGTAATAGTAATATTATAGTAATAGTAATACCAGTAGTAGTAGTAGCAGTAATGGTAGTATGAGAAATATAAAAGATTAAACGAGTTTTAACGTTTATATGTGCAAGTATGTATGTATATCTGGATTTGTTCGAGACGAACGATCAAATAAAAATTATTTCGTTCGATCCGATCGATATATTTCTATACGGAAAAAATTAAAAAGCAAAAGAAATTGCAAGTAATCATACGGACAAGAAGATATTAAGTCCAGTTTCTCCATTACGATTTCTCCTAGATAATCCTGTTTATTAATCGATTATTCCAAGAAAAATAGAGCAAAAAATATCAAAGACGATCTATTTCGTCTGACGGATCTCTCTCTCTCTCTCTCTCTCTCTCTCTCTCTCATTATTTTACGCAGATGTAAGATACACGAGAGATATGATATTCATCGTAATCCCTGCTTCTTTCTCTTTTTTGATTTTATTTTTTACATTGCTCCTTATTATACTTATGAGAATGCTCGCGATACGCTCTTTGCAATGTTATCCAAAGAAATCTTACAATAAATATTATCAAAAATAAATAAAGTCTCGAGAAAATTGTTTGTCAACATTGTTTGTATCGTGTCATTTAATGCGTTAATCGAAAAATATTGAATGGAGTACGTGTTCGTTCGAACGTGCTGTTAAAAAAAAAAGAAAAAATAATAAAAATAAAAAGTAAAAAATAAAATAAAAGAGAAAAAAGCAAAATGCAAGCAGAAGTCGGGAGGAGAGAGCGCGTGCTTGAAAAAACAAAATAAAACGAAATGGAACAAAACGCAAAATAAAAAGTAAAACGAGATAAAATGAAATAAAAAAATAAAAGAAATAATAATGAAAGAAAATAGACGACGAAAAATAAAGGAGAGAAAAATAAAATAAACAAAAAGTAACCAAATAAAAGAGTGATAGATAAATAGATAGATAGATAGATAGATAGATAGATAGATAGATAGATAGAGAGACAGAGAAAGAGACAAAGAGAAAGAGAGAGAGAGAGAGAGAGAAAAGGTGAACGAAAAAAACGAAGATGAAAAAGAAGAAAGAGGGAGAGAAAGAAGAAAGAAGAAAAAGAAGAGAAAGGTTGTGCTTAAGAAAGAAATAAAATATTTAGAAAGAAAAAATAGATAAAACAAAACAGATTAAAATAAAATAAAAATATAATGTATAAAAAAAGGAGACAGAAAGAAATAAAAGGAACAATAAATAAATAAATATGAGAGAGAGAGAGAGAGAGAGAGAGAAAGCGAACGAAAGAAAAATGATAAAAGATAGTAGAGGACAAAGAAGAAGAAGAAGAGAAAACAGAATGATAAAAAGAAAAAGAAAGAGAAGAAAAATTGTCCCACGAAAGCCACGTTGAAAAGGGTAGGTAGGAGTGATTGCAGTGACTTCGTCGTGGGGGGTTAACGCCAAGCACCACAGATTTATCCCTACCACGAGTCATCCCTACGACCAACCCCATCCCTGATTCCGCTTGAATGCCACTAAGGGGTGGAGGGGAGGGCGGAGAGGTGAGGGTGGATTGGAAGTGGTGTGGGGAATAAGCGTATCCCCTCGGGTTCACGCGTGCACCCTATATACATACTTTGACACCGATTAAACCGGTGGTATCGTTCCTCGTTCGAGAATACTTCGATTATAATACTCGTATAAGATATAATAATTGTGTTTGTACTCAACTAGTGGAAACTAATGTCAGTGTTTTAAAAATTAAAAAAATGATAAAATGTTCAATTAGAACTTACGTAAAAGTATAGTTATATTGTAAGTCGATGGATCTTAATATTTTTCCAAAATTGTACCAATTTATCGAGTGTTACACGAGGACGGGATAAAGATATAAAATGAATGAGTGTGTGTGTGTGTGCATGTGCGTATGAGAGAGAGAGAGAGAGAGAGAGAGAGAAAGAGAGAGAGAGAGAGAGGGAGATAAAGAGAAAGAAAGAGAGGGAAAAGTTATCTCTTAGTCGCAATTTCCTGACTGCAAGATGCTCTGCCTACCATCGTCTTTTCCCTAGGGAAAATAGAAGCTAGAGAGAAGGCATGAAACCAGGCGGATGAGGAAGAAGAGACTCTATTTGCCTTGGGGATACATCCTCTCTCTCTCTCTCTCTCTCTCTCTCTCTCTTTCTCTCTTTCTCTCTGTCTCCCTCTTTTTCTCTTATTTCTCGATCTCTCGATTATAACAGTATTTAAAATAAACGAGTCTAATTTTCGTATCTTCCAGGTCCAGTAGATTTCCTTGGTTAATATTTGATTAGAAATTTCGTGACGCTTAAACTTAGACGGCATAAATTATAGTGCCTTTTCCTTAAGGATTTTCTTAGAATTTTGAAATTCACTGGAACTTATCATATTTCTTGTAACACCTGCTACAGCTTCGTTCCACGTGTATATTTTGTACGTACGTACGTACGTATGTATGTATGCATGTATGTATGTATGTATTTATGTACATATGTACGTTTTATCATCCTACTCATACAAAGTAATGGAACGAAGGAATATTTTCCATTATTTTTGTCATACTAATTACGTACGATCATCTTCCTGTGTTTAAGCTTTTGTTTATCATACGAGAGATGTTATATATGTATCTATGTCTTATGTTTATACATATACATACATGCATACATACATACATACATACATACATATATACATATATACATACATACATACATACATACATACATACATACATACATACATACATACATACATACATACATACATACATACATACATACATACATACATACATACATACATAAATACATACATACATACATACATAAATACATACATACATACATACATACATACATACATACATACATACATACATACATACATACATACATAAATACATACATACATACATACGTAAGTACTTACGTATACTCATATAAATATTTACACTTAGAATTTATGTATTTCACGGTAAATATATATATATAAATGAAAAGCGTTTGCATTCTTTGAAAAAAGAAATGTTCCTCGAAACGATTGTAAGTTCCTGATGCTATTTTAGTTGAAGAATGAATGACGGGTTAAGAAAAGAATAATAAAAAAAAAGATATGAAAGAAAAATAATTCATCGACGAATAAAATATTTGACTGGTTTAAAAAGAAAAAATAGAGATAGATAGATAGATAGATAGATAGAGAGAGAGAGGTAGATAACTAACGTCGTAGATACTAACGTGAACGGACCTAGTTTTCTAAGAAGGTCGTAGAATATTTGAGAAGCCAAAAATCCCTCGTACTATGTTACACTTATCGTTCTCTAAAACTCTTCCGTTTTCTGTACGTCTTCCGGAATAAAGTCTCATGTTCGGAAAGTTGCACGAACGTTGCCGAACGGGGTCGAGACCGAGTATCGTTGTAGGTTTCTCTGTAATTAGAGAACTAGCGACGTAATCAGTTAGAGTCGAGGTATCTGCAGATTGCCGCTCCCTCACCCCATTTCCCTACTCTTTCCACACCTCTCTCTCTCTCTCTCTCTCTCTCTCTCTCCCTCTCTATACCTTTTAAACCACTCATATCATCTATCTCTCTTTCTTTCTTTTACTTTCCACGTTATTTTTTTGTTAGAAAAGAAACGTATGATTTTCAATCACAGAAAAAGTATTATAAACGACGATTTATAGGATTGATGATGTAACGTTTTTACTCTCTTTCAAACAAAAAAAGAAAAAAAAAAGAAAAGAAAAATATAAAGAAATCTAAATTAGGACAACGCACTTTATGATACTTCTCTCTCTCTCTTTCTTTCTCTCTCTCTCTCTCTCTCTCTCTCTCTTTCTCTCTCTCTCTCTCTCTCTCTCTCTCTCTCTCTCTCTCTCTCATGTTAATCTAAACGTGAGAACAGCGCTAATATTTTACTTCTGTAGGAGATAACGTAACGAATGTTAAGATAACCTCGAGGACTCGACGAAACACAAGTAAGTACACAGTAAATCGTCTAGAGACGTGTAAACAATAGGTGCTTATGACACCTAACAAGTCTCGA
>OU426997.1:2199539-2202729 GCA_911387935.1 Dolichovespula saxonica
AGTGCCGGCTGCAAGTGGAGGCTGTCCGGAAATGAACGATGGCACGGCTAGATATCTTTCCGGAGTTACTTCCGGGCGGACTTGTCCGCGGTCCTTGGATCAAGGACCTTGTGATTTATGAAGCCCCGAGAAAGGACACCAACGTTCAACGAAATCCACAAGCTTTTCCTTGTAATTTAAAGCACTGATTTCCCCACTCTCTAGCCCCTCCCTCCTTCTCTTTCCCCCTAACACCGTCCCACTAATATCACGAGAGAGAGAGAGAGAGAGAGAGAGAGAGAGAGAGAGAGAGAGAGAGAGAGAGAGAGAGAGAGAGAGAGAGAATTACGTACGGACGTGCGTGCGCGCGTGCGTATCGATTTCTTTCCCATGATATTATTTTATTGTACAAAATTTCGATTTTTAGTCCCGACATTTTAAACGTTTTAGTCCCAATCTCGATTTTCTTGTCGTAGATATTTTTATTCATCGAATTAAGTGTACGAAAAAAAATTATGAATATCCTATTATGAGAGAGAGAGAGAGAGAGAGAGAGAGAGAGAGAGAGAGAGAGAAAGAGGAAGAGAGATTAACTTTTAATCTTTTTCATCTATATCTATTTATTCGTATAATATAATATTTATGTTTATATTTATCTGTTTGTTTATCTATCTTATCTATCTATCAGTCTCTCTCTCCTTTTCCTTTTTTTCATAAATGTTGAAACTAATACGTCGGGGCGATCGCGACGTTCTTTTTGTACAATAACCCGGTTTTACGGTATCGATCGTATGAAAGGAATAGGGAATCAATTTCGTCTCGATCTCGATCATCGATAAAAATGTTGCGATTAAAAAATAAAAGATCGATATAATCACGGAGATCGCGGTGTTTTCCTTGAGAATGATTCGTTCGTTCGTTCGTTCGTTCGCTAGCTCGTTTGTTCGTTCCCACTTTCATTTCTTTTCTTTCTCGAAACTGCGTAGAGTTCAAGTGAATTAAACGAAAACGGGTGAATGAGAGGAAGGAGAAAGAGGGAACGAAAAGCGAAAAAAGAATAAAAAAAAAGGAAAAAGAAAGAGAGCGAGAGCGAGAGAGAGAGAGAGAGAGAGAGAGAAACCGGGGGAAAAAAGCAAAAAAGAGAAAACGGACGAAAAGAAAAATTCAGTAAAATTTTTCGCGGATGCGTGACCGTCAGCCGATTTATTTTAGAGAGCAACGGATACTCGTCCGGATTTTAATGGAAACGTACGAGTGGGCATCTCTTTTCGCAATTTCATCAAGGTACACCTATCCCGCGAGAAACGGGATGTGGATAACGATGGCGTTCGTGAGACTGGGAGATTCACTTTACGAGAAGGTCACCATATATATTCCCATGGGGGGTAAAGAAGGGAACTGGGTATCATCCCTGTAACGAGATTTTCGAAGAGCCCAACGAAACTTGGTAACGAGCGATTTTCACAGCTGGTTAAACCGCTACTGGGTGGTGTCTGTCCTCTCAATGTGCTCCTTCTCCACCCCACCCCACCCCACTACGCCGCTCCAATGGTTATACCACGTTGTCATATGGTTTTCTTTTCATACCTATATACATACATACATACATATATATATATATATATATACATATATATATATATATATGTATATATATATATATATATATATATATATATATATATATATATATATATATATATATATGTACGTATGTATGTACGTATATTCGATACTACAAGTAATAAGAGATAACTCACGTCTATCTTGTTTTTTTAAACTTTTGTATTAGATAAAAAAGAAAAAAGAATCAAGAAAAAAAGAAATTTTAAAAATTATATATATATATACATATATATATATATATATATATATATGTATATATATATATATATATGTATATATATATATATACTTATATATATATATATATATATATATATATATATATATATATATATCTATATATATATATATATACTTTTCTCTTTTTTCTTTTACTCAGAATTCCTCCAGTTAAATCATCCGGCAATTATTATTCACCGGACAAATAATTATCCCCGATAACGTTTCATTGTAATAAAAAATTTCTTACCAACGAATTAATCCAAAAAATAAAACTTACAAATCATATGGGCGAATATTTATGAAACGCCTATAGTACTTTTACCATTTTGATCTGATTTCTATGCGCACGGTCACGCGTGCAGAAACGAGCGGATGTTTTCGAAAATGCGTGCAAACGGCACGTGCATATTTCTCCTGACACGTGAACGCACGAATGACGTCTCGCGGGATATCACCCAGATTTTAACGCGCAAACGTAATAAATATCCATGTATCTACGTACATATGTACGTACATACACACATACACACATACATACATACATATCCACGCACACGCACGCACGTCTGCGCACATACGAACACAGAGACAGAGAGAGAAAGAGAGAGACAGAGAGAGATAGAGAGAGAGAGAGAGAGAGAGAGAGAGATACACATATATTTATGTATGTATGTATGTATCAACATCGAAAAGAGAGCAAGCACACACGCTCCACTTCACATTCGTTAGACTTACGGACTAAAGAATGTCGAACTATATCTAAGCTTTTATCTAGACACCCACGTTCGATCTCGTGGGATCCAAGAACGAAGGAAGAAGAGTCAACGACCCTCCTAAAATAATGCGAAGAGGAATGGCTCCGGGTAGGAAGCGTTGCTGGTGGTGGTGGTGGTGGCGGTGGGTGTGATGGGTGGTGATAGTGACAGCGATGATGGTGATGGTGATGCTGGTGAGGATTACCGAATCGAAATTTCCTGTACCTCTATCTCTGACAAATTCTTTGAGATTCGTGTTACGTTGAGAAATTCTGTCAAAGCGAAAATATATTTTTCTTTTCTTTTTTCCTTTCAAAAACGTCTGATCCGAAAAAAGTGCCGAAAAAGAGGAAGCGTGAGAAATAAAGAGAGAGAGAGAGAGAGAGAGAGAGAGAGAGAGAGAGAGAGAGAGAGAGATAATTACCTACGAAAGAAATAGCGTATACGAAAGTAGTTGCACTCGCGCGCATACATTAGGATATATATCATTGGAAGAGATCGGCCTATTTCATTATCCAAATATTCGTGGTGGACATTGTTGATAGTGGTTTTACAGGACTTATACGTACGCATGGATACATGTATGAAACGTCCAAGTATAAATCAAC
>OU426997.1:2208229-2213229 GCA_911387935.1 Dolichovespula saxonica
AGTGTACAGTGCAATAGTGCGTGCGTGCACGAGTTTTGACGAACGTGACTGTCATCATTCTCTTTACGATCGGAGGAACACACGCGCGCGCACAGATATATACACGCAGCTCAGAGCACACTCGTACACAGTCGTAAATACGTATGTATGTACGTGTGCTACGATACCTACATAGACGCGTTACATATGAACACGTTCGGCTGACCTCGATCAACGAGGGGTGGGGAATGGGAGAGGGTGTAGCGCGACAACGAGGACTACGACTACGACTACGTCTACGACTATGACTACGACTATGACTATGACGATGACGACGACGACGACAACGGCAACGTTAGTAGCAGCACGATAGGAGGCGTAACGAGGACGGCGTGTCTACCGTTTGTTCGTGCGAAAAAGAGAAAAACGAATGAGAGGGATAGAGTGAAACGGGCTACGGAATACGAATATTGTCCTGCTCGAACTACTGAAGCAGTACCTTGCAAAAGGTAAAGGAAGGATAGATCGGGAGAGAGAGAGAGAGAGAAAGAAAGAGATGGATATGCATATATACCTGTAAGTGTATACACGGAAGGTGTGAAAAAGATAGATAGAGCTAGAGAGGAGAGAAAGAGAGAGAGAGAGAGAGAGAGAGAGAGAGACAGAGAGAGAGAGAGAGAGAGAGAGAGAGAGAGAGGATGAAACGAGCTCTGCGAAGGACAGAGCATTCCTATCTATCTATTTCGTTGTCGTGTATATATATATACATACACAATATATATATATATATACACAAATGTGTGTGTGTGTATGCTTAAGTTGCCTCCACCTGCACGATTGAAGCCATTAACACATTTATGCTTACGTGCATATGTGTGTATGTGTTTGAGCTATGTAGTATATATATATATATATATATATATATATATATATATATATATATATATATATGTAATTCTACGTAATAGTAGTGCGAAGGAAAGCTGACACACGCGAATGCGGCCGACTGTGACAGGTCAGGCAGGCAGGTAGGCAAGCAGGCGGCACAAGCTTGTGCCAAGCGTCGCGACGCGTCTGTTCGACGTCGAATTAGCGCTAGTCCGATGACGATAACGTCAGAACCGAGTTCGGTTACCTTCGAATTCAACGGAGAATGTTATTCATCTTAATTGTTTTCCTACACACACGCACACACATACACACATACATACACACGTACTCGCACATAAACGTAGAAATAGATACGGACAGTTTCGAGCATAGGATCTCATCAGCAATTGTCTTGGGGAGAGGGGGTGAGGTGTAGTGGAGACGAGGCTCCACACGTTACTCGACTAATTTTTGATATAAAAAGAAAAAAATGATGAAGAAGAAAAAAAAAGGAAAATTATCGATCGGAAAACATGACGACGACAGAATAGTATAATAAAACCCGTGGGATAGTATTAATCGACGAATATGACGCTCGTTAACGTTCGTTAACGTCGAGACGTCGCGAATGAAATCGTTCGTTCGCAAAGATCTTCTTTATCTTAAAGGAGAGATCGACTGAGAAAAAAAGCCATTTCAAGGATCGAGGATCGGCGACGATTATTCGAGATAGAGAGTCGTCGATACGATTTTAAAAAGATGCCGACGAAATCAAATTCCTCCTTTCCCCCTCTCCCGCCGTCTTCTCTCTCTCTCTCTCTCTCTCTCTCTCTCTCTCTCTTTCCCTCTCTCTCTCTCTCTCTCTTTTATTCATTCCTTTTGATTTCGAGGACCATGAGTTTTACGAAATACGATAGAAATGACGCAACGATCTAATATTTAAGGGAACTTGAAACGGGTTCTCGAACGGAGATCGAGCCACGAGATTCTCGAAAGAAACCCACGTCGACGTTTTTCCCAAGGAACGACCGATCTCTCTCTCTCTCTCTCTCTCTCTCTATCTCTATCTCCGTCTCGCTCTTCAACAACGACACGATTCCACGAAACTCAGACTGGCGGAATATCGCAAGAGAGTCGCCCTTACGGGAGAGCGCCAACGGAGATTCCGAAACGTTCGAGCGCACCCAACCCATTCTCTTCTCCTCATCCTCCTCATCCTCATTCTCCAACCCCCCATCCTCTTCTAACTCCTCCCGTCCTCGAGCCATTCCAGACTCGAACTCGGTGGCGCGCAGTTAGGCGGTAGCCAGACTCTCCTCGTGCTATCTAACGGGTGACGCCGTGCCACAACACTTTCACGGACTCTTAAATTGCGATTTCGAAAAAAAAAACGAAATAAATAATTAAATGAAGAAAAAAAAGAAAAAAATGTAAAAAAATTTTACCGCTTCAAAACACAACGATCCTCCCTCTCAAATATTTCGACCAATCGACGAATCTTCACCCTTTTCGCGTTATCATCTACTTGTTTTATATACACTCGTTTAATTTACCATTGAATCTTCGAACGAACCCTATTTCGCGTACTCTATTTATATCCAATTAAACCTGAAATAATTATATCCTAAATTCGCAATAACGTAGAAACCACGTGAAAATGTGTCGTTCGTTCCGAATGGACGAATACGATTCGTTAAATAAAAATAAAAAAAAAAATAAAAGACAAAAAATAAGAGTACAAAAATAAAGTCCCGACAGAGATTAATTTCCTTTTCTAATCGTAACGATTAAACGATCATATGGATTAGAGATGACATTGAAACACATTGATTATATATCCCGATGTTACGTTGATGAACCTTTATTAAGCGTTCGCGGGGATATAGATAAAGGGGAATATTTTTAAACAAAAATTTTTTTTTATTTACGAAGACACCCGGTATATCGTTTCGCTGGCAGCACCGAGAGCGAGAGCGGGCGAGCGAGACGGATATAGAAGGAAATCCACCGTGCGGAGAGACTCTCTCTCTCTCTCTCTCTCTCTCTCTCTCTTTCTTTCTCTCTCGTGGCACGGTAGAACGAGAGTCGAGGAAGCCCGCTTGGCGTGGAAACGGGGTTGGAACTGTGGAGTGCCGGTATATATGGCAGTCGTGAGGGATGTGGTGCCTCGACTCGTTCTCTCTTTCTACCCTCTATCTCTCTCGCACACTCTCTCACACTTTATCGGACCGCGTCGCTTCGAAAGGAGCGAGCGAACGAGCGACCGAGCGAGTGAGAGAGATAGATGGAGAGAAAGAGAGAAAGAGAGAAAGAGAGAGAGAGAGAGAGAGAGAGAGAGAGAAAGAGAAAAAGCGAGTGAGAGAGAGGAGAAGAATCGAAAAGAGCGGAGAACCGGAGCGCGACAAAGAAAGAAAGAAAGAGAGAGAGAGAGAGAGAGAGAGAGAGAGAGAGAGAGAACGAGGAGACATAGAAGCCCGCTACTAGCGTGACATCCGTATCCATCCGTATGCCAACCTGCCGTAGAAGCGTGTTCCATGTGTATGTATGTGTGTGTGCGTGTGTCGCGCACGTATATATATATGTATGTATGTATGTATGTATAAAAGAGAAAGAGAGAGAGATAGAGGGAGAGAGAGAACGTAGGTGTGTCAGAGACGCCGGTAGTGATGGAAGAGGCAACGGGACTTCGGGCTGCGGTATGACGTGACGGTGTGGTATGTGAGAGAGCGTAAGAGAGAGAGAGAGAGAGAGAGAGAGAGAGAGAGAGAGAGAGAGAGAAATATAGAAACAGACCGAGCGAGAGAGAAATAGAAGGATGAAGGTGAGTTCGTAGGTGAAAATGGAGGCGCGTGTTAGTGCCGGTGGTGGTTTTGAAGGAGCCTCGAGAGTCGAGCCGTGCACGAGATGGTGAGAGAGTGAGATGCAAGGAGTGTAAGGTAAAGAAAGCAAGGGAGACAGAGAGAGAGAGAGAGAGAGGGAAGGTGGAAGAGAGTACGGTAGGATGGTGATGAAGCTGCCGGAGATGGAGGTGGTGGAAATGCCTCGGTGGCTCCGTGTCGGGCTCGATAATACCCGAGGACGCGAAAGGCTGCTCCGAACGCTTCGTAAGCTTCGAAGGAGCTTGCTATGGAGGTGGAGGAACCGAAGGTGCCGTAGAAACCGAAGCTGAACTGAGTGAACGGTAGGAGGAGGAGGAGGAGGAGGAAGGATGATGGTGGAAGAGAGGTGGCGGTTGGAAGGACGATACGCCATCCTGATATCTGCTTTCGAACCTGGATCGATGCCACCCCCGGCCGGTATAACGGCATCGAAGACCATTGGCTACGGCTCGATAAGCCCGGCAAGTCCTACTACTCCAAGTCCGAGCCGAAAGATAATGAGAGGCGCTGCTTCTGGCGATAGCTTTTAAAGATAATGCGAACTCTTTGAAAGAGAGAAATAGAAAAAGAGAGAGAAAGAGAAAGAGAGAGAGAGAGAGAGAGAAAGAGAGAGATAAGAAAAAGAGAGAATGAACGACAATGATCGTTTTATCACATTTCTCACGGATATGTGTGTGTGTGTATGATAAGATTTAACGTACGATGAATTATGGCGTTGTAAGTGGAGAAAGGAGCAAGTAGTAACGGCATAGTTCTAAGCGGACACGAGTAGTGATCCTTGTTCTTTGAATATCGAAGAGTACATATCGATCTGACGACGACGACGACGACGAATTTGGCAAATTTTTTTGATCTAACCACTCCGTTATCTTCCGGCCGCAAACTGATAATATTAATAGAAAAAAAAAAAAATCATTTTCTATTATGGAAATAATACCTTTTCTAACTTTCTGAGAATCCGTCCCAAATATTCACCCTTATCGATAATAATAAGAATAATCTTAACGTAGCTTCATAAAGAGGTACTAACAAAAAAAGAAAGAAAGAATGTAAAAGAGAAAAGAAAACGAAAGAATATCCGAAGAAAATTGTTGAAAATATATGTTTTAAGTACACCGTACACCCGTACTCACACACACATATACATAGGTATTATACACGCAAGGAGATCGTGAAGCAAAAGTTGGTAGTTGTGTCCATCGGATTGGCACGAGTAGTTCTCGCTGTGGCGAACACGCGAAGGGGGATGGAAAGCGTTGGGTGGTTGGAAGG
>OU426997.1:2220729-2223229 GCA_911387935.1 Dolichovespula saxonica
AACCTTCGCAAACATCTTTCGCGGCGACGTTACTGCGAGGTAAGAATCTACATTTGTAGAAATTTTTACGAGTAGCTAATGTGAGACGATACATACTATGTACCAAAAACGATTACGTAGAAAAAATATTAAGCGATATATATATATATATATATATATATATATATATATATATAGAGAGAGAGAGAGAGAGAGAGAGAGAAGTATCTACGCGCAGGGGATGAAAAAAGAGGGCAGACGACGAGCCTTTGGTAGCATTTTTTTTTCCTCGCGGCCAGCTCTTTCTCAGGATCTTTATTGCACGAGCGTCGTTTCGTCGCACAGTTTACGAGAAAGGAAAGAGCCTCTCTCTCTCTCTCTCTCTCTCTCTCTCTCTATCTCGATCTATCTATCTCTATCGCTCACGCGCGAATACTCTGCTCTTACTCCTTCTATCTTTTTCTCTTTCTCTCGGCGAGGAACTCTCGCCGGCTATTGCCTCTTCGAGAACGAACGAGGGGGATGCTGGGACGACGGTTATTAATAACGCCGCGATAAACTCGGGTTAAGCCCCGCGGGGATGAAGGCCTTTGGCAAAAAGCGGAGAGTTTCATATCCCTCCCGCTGATCATCTTTCTCTTTGCCTCCCACGTTCTTCTTTCTACTCCTCTTTCTCTTTCCTTCTCACTCACTCACTCATTCTCTCTCTCTCTCTCTCTCTCTCTCCCTCTCTCTCTCTCTCTCTCTCTCTCTCTCGATCTCGCACTCACCATCCTTTTCTCTCCTCGTGCTTTTCCTTCGCTCGCTCATATTTTCGCGTAACCGAGAGTATTCTTTGCAACAATGTAGGCTCGAAAGGGTTACTACAAAACGAAAGGATGCCGCTGCTACTCGGTATCTTGGATCCTCATAGAAAAATAGATAACATTAAACGAAAGAGTAACCAAAAATCGGACGAGCGAGACTTCTTCTATTCTCTTTATTCTATCTTCTTATTTTCACGTTTCCTCGTATTTTCCTTGTTTCTTTCTTCTTTTCCTTTTTTTGTTTGTTTGTATCTCGTTCTCGTACTTCGTTCGCGATTATTTATCTTTATCCTCTGTCGCCGTCGCTGTCTCAGTCTCTCTAGTGCGATGATGATCAACGAAGACTTCACCTGGATCCATCTGAAACCGATCAAAAAATTCGCGGAGAATATTAGAAAATATGAATAAAAAAATGTGGTCCACGAATCAAAAGTAATGTCGTTCGACATATTTCCAATGCATTCGATAACGTGTCTCCGATTATTGTAAATAATGATGCGTATCGTTCGACATATACATACATATATATGAATATATATATATATATATATATATATATATATATATATATATATATATTCTTTTTACTCTTTCTTCTTTTATTCTCGTATTTTAGTCATTTTATTTTGCCTGATTAACCCCTAGATGACAGAACCGTGAATTGACCGTGTAGCAATTTGCACCGGAACAATTTTCATGAACGGACAGTGGGCAATGCACGAATTTCAAAAAACGTGTTTTTTGTCTTTTTTCTCCTCCTCCTCTCTCTCTCTCTTTCTCTCTCTTTCTCTTGCCTTCTCTGTAGCTCGTTTTACTTCTACCACATTTTCGTTACGAGCGGAACGTTGCTCTCTCGAAGTATCGGAAAAAGCTCACGTAACGCGAAAAGTTCGTAGTCGCGTGGTAGGCGACGCTCGACCGTGAGAACCATCGCTGCCGTTACTGTTTTTCCACGCAATCGAGTTCGTAGAAATTTTAATTTATCTCGACGAGAACGACGAGCTCACCGACGTCGAGATCTCACCCTTCCCTCTCTCTCTCTCTCTCTCTCTCTCTCTCTCTCTGTCTCTCTGTCTCTCTTTTGTTCTCTCACCTTTTATATTTCCATCGATACTATTTCACGGTGCCTCGGGTTTTCTGATTTTAAATGTTTCCTTTTTTTCTCGTTTCTAGTTTTTTCTCTCCTTCTCTTCTCTCTCTCTCTCTCTCTCTCTCTCTCTCTCTTTCTTTTACGAATAGTTTCGAGAACAAAACAATGTAAAAATTCTACTATATCTGGAATTATCACCGAGAAAAGTGGTGTATCTGGGCTAACTGGCATGAAAGACGAAATAAAGAAAAAAGGAGAGAGAGAGATAAATAGATAAATAGATACGAATGGACAGACGTATGGACGAACGAACGAACGAAAGAATAAAATGGATATCCTGCAAAAAAAAAATATAAAAAGAAAAATCCACGATGAGAAAAGGAAGGAACTTTGAATCTTCGGAAGGTCCAATTAAGAAGACGGCCGTAGAGGTGAAACGCGTCGCCGTTGCTTTCTTTAACGAGCACTCGAAGGTAAATTGAGAAAGGTTGGCTGCGAACGAACGAACGAACGAACGAACGTTCTCTATCGTCCCTCGACACGAGGCACGTTCGCGTTTAATTGAATAAAACCGGAACGACGACGATTCGCGTTTATTAATTCGATCGTCGTCGTCGTCGTAGTT
>OU426997.1:2230729-2243229 GCA_911387935.1 Dolichovespula saxonica
TAATTAGAGTAATAATTATGACAAACGCCTCGGAGATCGCAATTACGTTAACCATTCGCACGGGATCGTTACAATTTCAAAGTGATTTATCGAATGACATCTGGAACCACCACCACCTCTACCGCACAGATAGAATACGACGTTGAAAGGGCGTTCGCATAAGTGTACGAATTTCTACGAAGAAATACTACCGGTGGTTCCTTTTCGTTCCATTCACATTCCCGTTACGTTTCGTTTCGTTCAACAACGTTTCGTTTCGTCTCGTCTCGTCTCGTCTCGTTTCATTCCACTCCATAACGATCCGCACCTCGTTCGCTAATTATTCCAATTATCGTTCGCGAGATAATTGTTCGTGCATTGGTCGCCGATCGATCTAACATTGCGGATAAAGAAGTTACCTCTCGCTGATTGAAAAGTTAATGTTCCCTTAGAAAACTTGAAAAATTAAAAGCGAACTGCGCTTTCGAAATCATTCTCCCCCTCATCCCTATCTCTCTCCCATCCTCTCTATTTCTCTCTCTCTCTCTCTCTCTCTCTCTCTCTCACTCTGTTCGAACCTTCGATCCTGCTTTTTCTTTTTTAAAGCTTTGAAAGGGAAGGAAATAGAGCAGAAGAAGCGGTTGGAAGAAGAGAAGCGATTGAAAGTAAAAAAGAAAAAGAGAAAAGGGATAGAGAGAGATAGAGAGAGAGAGAGAGAGAGAAGGAGGTGGGGGGAGGCGAGGGAGGGAAAGGGTGCACAGGACAGAATAGAAGGACAAAATTACCATCCGGATAAGAACAGACGGAACGTTATTGTTTCTGTAATGGGTAGAAATAGCGGGTGGCCTCGGTGTAAAGAACGGTAATGTTTCCTTGATGTTGAGGCGTTGAGAAGAGACGAGCGCAGGTGCGTCCTACGACCCATCGAAATTACCCTTTACACCGAGAGGAAAGCTCCGAGCACCGAAAGCTCTATCCCCCCCCTCGACTCACCGCCACCGCCACGCTCCTTCCTCTCCTTCACTCCTAACGAGACAGAACTTGCCGTTCTCAAGGCCATTACACGTTACCTTGGACTCTTATCCGTTCTGAGATAACATGTATGTATAAGTATGTATGTATGTATGTATGTATGTATGTATGTATGTATGTACGTTAATTACGTCGTAACCTTTTTGTTTTTTTCTCTTTCTCTCTCTCTCTCTCTCTCTCTCTCTCTCTCTCTCTCTCCCCCCTCTATTTTAACTCACAAAACGAGAGCAGAGAAGTCGTTAGGAGCGCGACGATAAGTTATCGGGGTAAATATAAAAAAAAAATAAAAATAAAAAAGAATAAAGAAAAAGAAGAAGAAGAAACAAGAAAATGTTAAAAAGTAAGATTCTCGTTGGATCATCAGAATTGAAAAGTAGTACACTACTGTGACGATATCGCCGGTTAATAACAAATTTTATTTTTACAGTATCTATGTGAAGTCACTTGGACAGAGTTCTGTTTGTGTGTTTGTGTGTGCGAGAGAGAGAGAAAGAGAGAGAAGATAAAGAGAGATAGAGAGAGAGAGAGAGAGAGAGAGAGAGAGAGAGAGAGAGAGAGAGAGAGAGATAAAGGATCGTTTCTCACTCGACGCGACGCAATCCCCGTAAACAGAAGCCCCACCACTGCGTTGCAACTCCTCCAACCAACAATCCTCTCCCCTATCTTCTTCCCCCCCGTCACCACCGCCACTCGCTCCACTCCGTCTCTCCTTCCCCTCTACACATCCCTTTAAATCTCCCTCTCGACGGTGACGTCGTCGGCACCTAAAGCCCGACACCCATTAAAAGGGCTGCGGCATCGCACGGCTAACTACCTGCCATGGAATCATCGCCCATTAAATTTCCTCAAGAACTGCGGGAAATATATTTCACGAGAGCCTCCATATCTCCTACTCCTACTCCTCCTCCTTCTACACCTTCTCTACCTTCTTCAGCTTCTCTTCCATCTGTACTTCTACTTCTTCTTCTTCTTTTTTCTCTTCTACGGTCTGTCGTAAAAACGATGACCATTTTTATATAAATAACGTCGTATCTTCTCTCTCTCTCTCTCTCTCTCTCTCTCTCTCTTTGTTCATCTACTTACCTTCTCGATTTCTCCTTCGACACATGTACGATTAACCTGTCGTTTCTCAAATTTTGTTACTAACGTACAACGTTTATCGATAACATTAAACTTACATGTGATTTTTCGCGGTTCTCAATCGTACGATCAAAAAAACCGTCAAACCGATCGTATGGTCATCATCATCGTCATCATCCTCATCGTCTTTGTTATTACCAACAATATCCGCATCGATAGATGATTCGAGAACAAAGATAAAAACATTAAAAAAAAGAGAGGGAGAGAGAGAGAGAGAGAGAGAGAGAGAGAGAGAGAGAGAGAAAGAGAGAGATAAAGGGAGAGACTTTCGAGAATCGAATTACCAGCTCCTCGAGTTCATGCCGGCCGATTAAACCGACCTTGCACGCTCGTTTTCCTTTTTCTTCGTTGGTTCGTGAGCACGCGGGCGCGGGCGCGGGCGCGCGCGCGCTCACACGCTCGAGCCTTTCGTCACGACGATTGACAGCGGTTTTATGGCGGCTTCTACGGTCTCGCTTAACGATCGAGCCAATCGTAAAAGGCTGTGGTGGCGGAGCGACGGCGCTGCGGAGTTAAGATAAGGTCTTCGTCATTGAGAGGGAACCTTGGAAAAAGAAAAGAGCAGGAAGAAGAGAAGGAAAGGCGAAGGAGAGGCGCGCAGCACGAGAGAGAGAGAGAGAGAGAGAGAGAGAGTTAAGGTATAACCGTTACGCTCGAGATGGCTTCACGGTGCTTCTACGCTTATATCCCGAGTATATATGTATTTCTCTCTGTGTGATGCGACCGCCCATGTATGTATGCGTGTGCGAACGTGTGTGCATGTGTATTCGCGAGAGTGGACGTACAGTCATTGCGTCGTATCTCTACCAAACGTATATGTATGTATATGTAACGTCCATATTTCTACACCCGTGTATATATATATATATATATACACACACACACACACACACATACGAGAGCACGCACACAAATACATTATATTTACGAAGCTACACGTCTGTGTGTGTTAGCGCGATCTACGCTTGTGTGCAAAGCCAGTTTACCGAACGACGCCATTACCACGCGCCGACGACGATGGCACTACTGCTACTACTAGTAAATGCGAACTGGTATAGAAAGACGAAAGATAGTTATCGCTTACGAAACACACCGAGGGCACGTTTATCGATTATCGACGACGACGACGACGAAAAAAAAGGAGAAAAAGAAAAATAAAGAAAGAGAAAGGGAGTGAAAAAAAGGAACAAAAAAATACAGAAGAAAAAACAAGAAAGAAAGCAAGAAAGAAAAAAAAAGAGCAGGAGAAGAAGAAGAAGAAGTATAAGAAGAAGAGAGAGAAAAGAAAAAACGCGATCCCACGGTTCGCACCTACCGACTATCTTCCGATAACACCGTTACGAAATAAACCTTTCCGGCTCGGCGAGCAACGACGACTTTTCTCGGTGCAGTTTGCCCCCGTCCCTCTTCACTCCTCCTGCTCTCCTCATCCTGTCGCCCTACCATGTTCACTACGTCAACGATTGCACGGATATGTGATGGTGTTAAAAAAAAAAAAAAAGAAAAAAAATTGTTTTCGATTAGAAAAGATCGAAGACGGTTTCGAAATCAATGATAGCTAAATAATACTGATTCACCTTCATTCTTGTATCGTTACCGTTTCTAATATTATTTCTTTTATATCGATGTTTTATTTTTATAGTAACATTCCTTTTTTCTTTTCACTCTTTTTTCTTCGTTTCCCTCCTTTCCCCCCTGCCGTTCGTCGAACTTAAAATAACATACGTTTCCTTGCCTTATTTTCTTATTTTCCCAATGGCCATTCCTCCCGCCGACGATATACAAACGTTTACGGACAATTTGTTTGTTACGTTAACGACCGATTAAATTGAACGAGTCCGTACCGTCCGTACCGTGGATTTGCATCATTTGTATATTTAGGCATTATATTTGTTTAGCTAGCTTGACCGATATATCGCAAAACGTGTATTAATTAATAAATAAACATTTAATCGACCGCGCATTTATCATTCCTCACTTTTTTTTTTACTTTCACTGTAATAGACAATACAGATCTACGAAATTCGCGGGTACGCGAATAACAAAAGTTTCTAGGGTGATTTACGGAGGATGTGTGAAGGTAGGAGGGGAGGATGGGGTGGTTAGGAGGTAGATCGAAGAAGTAGATGAAGAAAGTCGTACGGCGTGAAGCCGTCAGATGCAGAATTCCGCAGAACTCTACTGCAGTAGATAATTACAAGGTCAGCCAAACGATCTTCCCCCAAGAGATGTGTACCACTAAAGACTAGCTACTTGAAACGTGGAATAGAAGTGGCCCGTTTATCCAACTGACTGATGAGAGAAAGAGAGAGAGAGAGAGAGAGAGAGAGAGAGAGAGAGAGAGAGAGAGGTGAAAAGAAGAAGAAGAAGAAGAAGAAGAAGAGGAAGAAGAAATTACAATGTTCAATTTAAAAAGAAAAAGGAAGGCGAATAATGGAGACGACGACGACGGTACATAAATCCACGTAGTTGCGAGTATCTCTCTTGGATATCTCGCGAAAAAGTGGAAGGATCGAGATATCGAGTGGCGCGTCTTTCCAATCAAGAGATCGTTTCTCATGCCGGTTGAAAAACTCTTCGACGAGGATAGAAAGGTTTTTCCGCGTAGAGAGGTGACAGTAGGAAAGCCACCACTGCCGAACACTATTCCGATTGGATAGAGAAGGAGGGAGAAAGAAACAGAGGTATATATATGCGGAAGAGAAAGGAATTCGACGTAGCGCATCGCCGGCACCCACGACCATAGAAGATACCCTATTCGACTCTCACCGCGTGCCCTCGTACGTGCTTCTCTCTCCATCTCTCTCTCTCTCTCTCTCTCTCTCTCTCTCTCTCTCTCTCTTTCTCTATCTATCTATCTATCTATCTATCTATCTCCCTCTCAAACACTCACGCGCCCGCACGCACATGTATATGTAGAGATACACGAGCAACGAGCAGCCCGACCATACACGAAGAAAAAGCATGTGTGTGTGTGAGAGAGAGAGGACACGTACGTGCGTTTGCACGGAGCCACCACAGTCACCATCCTATGCTTCGTGTCTCACCCCCTCGACACCCCACCCCTCTGTTCCAAGCTCCTCGGTAACCCTCGCTCGGCCGGCGTGTTCCCGCCCTCTCCGTGTTTCCGCGGCCCGTTCCAACCACCCCGTTCCATGCCGTGTCCCGCAGGGCATGTCCCTATACACCGCCGTATTGAAATTGTCCAACCTCCCGAACATAGAATTGATCGATCTTAAATTGCGATAGAGGTCGAAAAAAAAAATTTTCTCTCTGATCATCTTAGACATTAATTATCGCATACGTTCCAATCGCTAATAAATCGTCGACAGGATCGATCGAATTTTACATGAATTTCAAGTATTAAGGATCCATGACAATAGTTTCACCGACCACGGAAAATTCTCATCCCCTTTGGTGGCACGCTCCGCGGCACGCCCGGCCGTCTCTGTTATACTGCCGGCAGCGACCCAACCCCCTCCTCCTCCTCCTCCTCTCACCACCCCCACACCCCTCTTCCTTCTCTCGTAAAGCCCCGTACTGCTCCACCGCGTCGCTCTACCGCTCAGACCCACCAACCCCACGTCCTCCTCCCCCCCACATCCACTCTCACCCACGCCTCCGTGCTGCTGCTGCTGCTGCTGCTGCTGCTGCTGCTGCTCTTGCTTTCTCTCTCTCTCTCCCTCTCGCTCGCTCTCTCGCTCGCTCTCTCGCTCTCTCGCTCTCTCGCTCTCTCTCTCTCTCTCTCTCTCTCTCTTACTCTCTCGTTTTCTGTCTCCAACCCTCGACTCACCCCCAGACTACGACGCTCTGCGAGCCGCTCGTTAACCTGCTAGCGCCCCTCTAACCGCCGCTGCACGCTCGACGCCACCGCCACAGCTCGCTCGCTACCGGCGCTCTGCTATATTTACATATCAATATTCCATGGCGTGGCAGGCAGGAGGCAGCCAGCCAGCCAGCCAGCCAGCCAACCAGCCAACCAACCAACCAGCCATCCAGTCATCCAACCAACCAACCAACCAGACAGCCACGCTCTATTCCTCGAAAAGCATCGCCGCCGCTCTGCTCTTGCTATTGCTGCTATTACCATCGCTATTGCTATTGCCGTTGATATCGCTGCTTTTGCTGCCATTGCTTCTTGCTTTTCCCCTTGCTTTGCTGTTACCGGTGCTGCTTCTGCCGCTAATACCGGTGCCTCTGCTTCTGCTTCTGCTACGTTCGCTGAAGCTACGAGAGCTACTGCGTTTCGTGTTTCATCGCTAGCTCAATTTTGCGATAGTAAAGAGAGAGACAGAGAGGAGAGAGAGAGAGAGAGAGAGAGAGAGAACGTGGACTTCTCGGATAAAAGAAAGGGAACGGGAAGCTTGTTTCGCCGAGCTCCTTTAGAGTTCCTTTGAAGATTTACGATTTAACGCGAAGTCGTTCGTATCCTGCCAAACGGAGAAACCTTCGTTCGTTCGTTCGTTCGTTCGTTCGTTCGTACTTTCCTTCCTTCCATCCTTCCATCCTTCCATCCTTTCTTCCGTCATTTCGTCCTTCCTTCCTTCCTTCCTTCCTTCCTTCCGTCTTTCCTTTCCTTGATCTTTGAAAATCTTACATTTATTTTTCTCGAAATCAAAAGAAAGAAAAATTAAAAGAAAAGAAAAAAAATACACGAAAACGAAACAGAAGAAAGTAATTCTTTTTCTCTTTCATTCGGTCCACCCTATATAAGATCAAGATAGATCTAAGAAGAAGTCGGATGTTAGTGGGCGGCGGCAGCGCGAGTTTGTTTCTCCAAACGTTTTTCGTCGCTCGTTGTCCTTTTCATCGGGTCGCAAGGTCGGCCCGAACCTCTAAGGATGAAGTGGCGTAGCGTTGAGAGACGCTCTTAAGACGGTGTGTGCCGCGGCGCTCTCGAGATACTAATTTTAACCGCTTCCTTAGTCCACCTATTTATAGTCGTCCGACTCTCGAGACTCTTTAAAACGTCTCACCGGTCCATTCCTTGCAACGAAGGCGTCTCGAATAATTTAACGCTGGTATTCCGAAATGGGGGCGAGAGCTGGCCGGCTCAACGTTTAATACGTCTACCTACCATCTCTCGTACATGGAACACACATTATTCTAAATATCGGCGAATAAAATAACTATTATTTATTGGTCAACGTTTCGGATAAAGCCCTCCCCCCAAACTGCGACCTCGATTTTTATTTATTCCGCGTACGATCGGAAGGAAGGAAAGGAAAAAAATTATATAATGTAAAGAATCAAAAAAAGGAACGATAATGTCGCCGACGCCATTACCGTGTGTTGTCAGAAAAAAAGAAAAAAAAATTTATAGACGTAGGCATTAATGGTGAAAATGAATGAAAGTGGAGGGAAACAAAGAAATGGGAAAAACAACTAAAACGGATATACAAATTGAAAGTTAAATGCGGACACGATGCGGAATGATAGAAATTAACGACGGAACTATACTTATATTACATTTTTGTCTCTTAAAAAAAAAAGAGAGAGAGACAAGCGCACAAGCATGTGGGGGGGGGGGCGAAGGAAGATGGAAGGTCGGGGTGGTACGGGGGGTGTGGGGCACACTTTCCGTCGTCACAATGAGCGTGGGTATCAGAGTTTCACTGTCCTCTCTCTAACCATAGATATACATAGTAGTAGTAGACGTTCGAATAGAGAACGTAGATAACTTCTCCTGGCCTTAGAACAGTAAGGAGAGAGACCTGCCTGTCGGCTACTACCAAGGGAGTAAGTTTGGTTGGAGTCGACATGGTAGATGGAAGGAGAGAAACAGAGAGAGAGAGAGAGAGAGAGAGAGAGAGAGAGAGAGGGATAAAGAGGATGAAGGGTAAGGAGAAGTTGAGTAGGCGGTAGGGTGCACCTGCCTCAAGGGGGTTTCGTGACCAGAACGACGGGCTTTCTCCTCGAGCCACCGCTACAAACACCCCTCACTCCCCACCCCCTTTTCCTACTTCGCCTCTTACTACGAGCCCCGTTGTAACACCCCTGGGGCATGCAGCCTTGGCCAACGAGAACTTTGTACCGGACTAGAGAATCTCTCTCTCTCTCTCTTTCTCCCTCTCTCCCACTTTTCTCGCCTTATTTCTCAAACGAATCGGTCTCCACCGAAGACAAGAAAGAAATACGTAAAACAAAAGGTGCTTGAAAGTAACGAGAAATAAATATCTTAGTTATGGCTCAGATAGGAGGTCGTATTTTTGTAACATAAGTAGTTCATAACACGTTCGGTTAAATCGAGCGAGCGAGCGAGAGAAAGGTCCGAGCTAAATTCTTTTCTTTTCTTACGTAGATAAGAGGTCACATCTGGCGCCGTTCGTTGACGGAGAGAGAGGAGAGTAAAGGGGGTGGGTTAAAGTGGGAGGTAAAGGGCAAGATCGGAGAGACGTTGGCGAAATTCTAAATTTTGTCATTTTCCAAACGAAAATTTCTTTTTCTTCTTCCTTCCTCTTCTTCTTCTTCTTTTTTCTTTTCTTCAATATCGCGTTTACCCGTCTTTTGTATTTCTTTTATCATTACTTTCCTTTACGGTTTTTCTCTTTATTTTATTTATTTGTTTGTTTATTTATTTTTTTCTTTTTCCTTAGCATAGTCGAACGAGGTATCGCGATACGATGTAATTAATTTGACGAATCACGAATATCAACAGAAAAGAAGAACTGTCGGCTGTTCTTGATTGATCTTTAGACGATTCGCTTGATATAATCCTATAGGATATCAGCCCAGATTACGGATTCGAAACATCGGAGGACTTCGTTATATTTAAAAAAAAAAAAAGAATAAGAAAAAGAAAAAAAAGTAGAACGAATTCTTGGATAAAATAGATCGAGTACATAAGTCAAGTTATAGTTAGGTAGGTAGGTATGGAGGTACGTAGGTTGGTAGTCTTTGGCTTTTCATATTTCCCGTTTATGCGACGTATCGGAGACGACCGAACACCCTAAGGCGCTAATGCCGATGACGTAGGGGAGATGTCGCAGCGCAATACGAAGTCACGGATCAGAAGACAAAGAGGGAGGAGAGAGGGAGGGAGAAAGGGAAGTAGCTTGGTAGGTAGATAGGTGGGTAGGTGGGTAGGTAGGTAGGTAGGTAGGTATAGGGTTTAAGGTAGGGTAGAGATGGAAAGAGAGAAGAGAAATTGCTGGGAAGGCCGGAGGACGCCGAAGTGGGATTACACGATACGGCTGAATAAGTTTATGGAGAGGCCCGTGAGGCATCCTAAGGGAAGAGGGAGAGGTAGGGAGGAAGGAAAAGCTGGGCGAAGAAGGCGCTGAAGTTGATCAAGGAGGGCGGCATCCTAATGTCAAGCTGATCGATATCAACGTGGTTTTCTCCTCTCGTCGACTTCGTAACGATACGAGAAAGAGAGAGAGAGAGAGAGAGAGAGAGAGAGAGAGAGAGAGAGAGAGAAAGAGAGAAAGAGAAGAAAAAGAAAAATAAAAAAACCGAAAGAAACAAACAAACAAAAAGATGAGTCGAACACGTATTATATCTCTCTCTCTCTCTCTCTCTCTCTCTCTCTCTCTCTCTCTCTCTCTCTCTCTCTTTCTTTCTTTCTGAATGATGGTCAAGAAGATGACGATAAAAACAAAAATGTTACGTTGAGTATCTCCGATATGATGAATTAAATTCGTGTGGGAATGAAGTCCGACTACAAAGATTACTATCCACGTTTCGTCTGAAACAAAAAAAAAAAAAAAAAAGAGAAAGAAGAAGAAGTAAAAGAAGAAAGAAGAAGTTTTCTTCCTCTTCGATATGCCGCGCGCGTCGTGCCATGGCCACGAGAAGCGGCGCGCCGTTTGTATGAGCGCCTGCGGAGAACGCGCGCTGGCAATAAATTTATCCCGGCACGCAATAATATTTGTGCTGGGCGCAGGAATATACCCGCGTTCCCGCTCTCCACCTAACCTTTCTCCCTCCCTCCCACCCACCCACATCCCCATTCTCTACCGTCTATCCACTACGCATACACACACACACACGCCCGCGTACGCACAAACAACACGCGTATATAAAGGAGCACGGACGGAGTGTAACCACAAGCACAATCACTACCACTACCACTACTACTACTACTACTATTACTACTACTAGTACTACTACTACTACCACTACTGTGCCATTGGTATGGCTTCCATTGCGACTATCAGACACATCACCACCACACCACCACACGTTATAACGCTTGCTGCTATCGGCTAGCAGCGTGCGAGCACCGCAATGGAACGAACACACGCGACATACTAGCGCGATAACGATAACACGTCGACCGAATGAGCAAGAGAAAGGGGGAGGGAGAGAGAGAGAGAGAAAGAGAGAAGAGAGAGAGAGAGAATATCGTGTGTACTCGCCCTCGAAAACGCTCCGCATATATTTCGCTTCGTATATGCGTGTCTCTCTCTCTCTCTCTCTCTCTCTCTCTCTCTCTCTCTCTCTCTCTCTCTCTCTCTCTCTCTCTCTCTCTCTCTCTCTCTCTCTCTCTCTCTCTCTCTCTCTCTCTCTCTCTCTCTTTATCTATCTCTATCTCTATCTCTCTCTCTCTCTCTCTCTCTCTATACACGCGTTTGCCGGTGCTACCACTGCACTTGTATGAAGCGTGCAAAGCCATTTCGAAAGTTGAACACGAATGAGAAACTCGTAGATAGAGGAGAGAACCGATGGAATTTTAAGGACCGATCCGAAAAGCGTTTCGCTTCAGGGGGGGGGGGGTGAAATGACTAAAGCGACGACGAACGTTTAGGTATTATTCTCGCGGCGGCGTTAATGCGTCCAAAGCAGGACACGTCGAAATATTCGCGTATGATCATCATCAAGTGAGAGTCTCGTTTACGAACACGAATATTTTAGTCTGTACGGTATGAATATTTTTTAAAAACAATTTCCTCTCCCCTCACACCACCCACGCCCCAACTCTTGGACGTAACAACGAGGAACTCCTTCTTTTTTTTCTTTTTCTTTTTTAACGCGTGATCACGATTCATAATCTTTTTTTTTTTTTTTGAACTCTAAGAATGAAGAAACGAAGGGAAAAGAAAAAAAAGAAATATATATACATATATACATATATATCGTAGCTAGCAGATACGTTATCGTAAAATAACATAATTTTTCGTGGTAACACAATATCGTCCGTTATTATATCGCAAATTCTATTTTAATACATGGCGATATATATGTGTGTACATGATCCGAAACGTGGTGAGTATTAGTTACGTAATAATGAAGAATTTTTCTTAACGTCCTATTTAAAATATTGCTGGATATTGGATCGATATTAAATCGACTTTATCATGTCCACTTACAATACTTTGTTTCATTAAACGATATATTCAGCATTAAAGAGAATGCACGGACGCGCGCGTTAAAGAGAGAGAGAGAGAGAGAGAGAGAGAGAGAGAGAGAGAGAGAGAGAGAGAGAGAGAGATAGAGAGCAAAAATAAAAACGAAAAAAAATATATATATAAAGAATTGTTCCTCCAGATCGGATATCCAAAGCCTAGTAGAAATAAAATGGGGAATTCGAAAAATGAAAAGAATAGCGAAGCGCCGAGGCAGGAAAACGGCGATCGGGGACAGCAGCGAAATTTCCACACGACATTTTTCACAGAATGTCTGAGTACGAACGGACGGAACGTCCATTTTCCATTGTGTCGGCGGGAAACGGTCGCACTTCTCTCGCTAAATTATAAACGAACGCGGCAAAATGAGAACGAGAGAGATAGAAATAGAGAGAGAGAGAGAGAGAGAGAGAGAGAGGAGAGATTCGCAAAAATACCTTTGGAGAAGTTCTCGCCGATAATCGATACGCGAGCTCTCGACGATGAAATACGAAGAAAGAGAGAGACAGATGGATGGATAGACAGAGAGAGAGAGAAAAAGAGAGAGAGAGAGAGAGAGAATCTTTACCAATTTCTCTTTTTGATCGTTTAAATTATTGAACGAGGGAAATTTCAAAATTTTGCATGGGATTCGAAAAAGATGCCGCAAGGCACTTCGAATCAAAACGTAATAAAAAAAAAAATAAAATAATAAAAATATATCGCCCAAGGAAATACATATGTACATACATGCATGCATGTATGCATCTTGCATATATATATATATATATATATATATATATATATATATATATATATATATATATATACACATATATCACTCGTTCTCTCTCTCTCTCTCTCTCTCTCTTTTATCTCGTACTCTACTTCTCCGTATCTTCGCTGGTCCTGTCGCTTTGTCCATTCGCCTCCGTTCTGTTCGGTATGGCGCGAAATAACAACTTTTTTAAAATTCCGTCTGCAGCTTCGGTAGAGCCTCAGACCGCAGCATCGGATGAATGT
>OU426997.1:2248229-2275729 GCA_911387935.1 Dolichovespula saxonica
AAATTTCAAAATTGTTCGTAACTCCCGGTAGAAGGAGAGTAGTAATAGAAGGAGAAGAAAAAGGAGCAGTATAAGGGAGGAGGAGGAGAAGGAGGAGAAAGAGGAAGAGAAGGAGGAGGAGGAGGAGAAGGTAATGGTAAAGAGAGGGTGGTGGAGGTGGAAGTAGAGATGGAGGATGAGAGTGAGAGAGAGAGAGGGAGAGAGAGAGAGAGAACAAGCGAAACTTAACGAGCGTACGCGTCGTACAAGTAGGAACACAGGCTCTGTCCGGTGAATTACAACGAGAGCGTGCTTACCAAACGATCGTTATCACGCGAGGCGGCGACCGCCATAGTTACTGCCAGGCGTAGTGACCAATTCTAAGGGGATTTTTCGAATCTCGCCTTTCGTGCATACGTCTTAATCCAAAGATATTCCCCTTTCCCTTTTTTTCACGTTCACCAACATCATATACACCACGACGACAACGACGACGAAGACGAGGACGACCACTACCACTACCACCATCATCACCACCACCACCATTACCACCACCACCATCAACACCGCCACCAACACCGCCATCATCATCACTGCCGCCGCCCTACATCTACCTTAACTCGAACCCCTCTTCTTCTCAGATGGTGCAAACGATATCTCGAGTTAAAGCATACGCTGGGAACACGCACGTGATTCCAAGAACCCGCACGAAAGCTCGAACGAGCGAGAAAGGGGGGGAAGAGGGGACCGGGGGTGAGAGCACGAGGGTCGGAGGTAGGGAGATAGGGATGAGGAGAGCGTGGACGGGTGGTGAGTGAGAGGGTAAAAATCGACGAAACAAAAATAAATGATAATGAATACACGGGTGTCGAGAATTGAATTTATCTTTCTCAATGACTTTTAATGATTTCGAACGAATGATTTTTAATGAATGATTCTTTTTATTGTACGATCATTATCCATTGAAACGCAGCTATTATCATATATTTGTGATCATCGTGTTGATTTATATTATCAAGGATGCGAATTATACGTACGCCATTTTAATAACGCTCCTTCTGTTTTAAATCTACGTATATATACATATGCCTATACACACACACACACACACACACACACACACACACACTGAAGGATTTTAAGTGTAATGTCATATGGAAATACAAAGAATACTTAAGTTCGTCGCTGATATAGTAGTACGTATAGTTACGCGTAATAGTACGTAGATTTTTGTTTTTTTTTTTATTTTTCATTCACTTCCTCTTCCTCTTCTTCTTCTTCTTCTTCTTCTTCTCCTTCTTTTTCTCTTTCTACGTCGTAATTCTTTCAAGGGATTCATTAAAAACGAGATCACCGTTTTCTATTCTCAAGATCTGCGGTGATATTATTTCCAGTAGGTAGGAAAATTTTCTCACGCGAATACACTACGAAGAGAATTATACTCGTCGTTACACGTACATACGTATGTACATAGGTATATATATGAACGAACGTACGAACGAGCTTTCTCAAAAAAAGAACCAAAAGTGTACGGAGAGAGGAGATTCCGTTATATATGAAAGAAGACACTTCGTATAGAAACGCACGAATCTAGTTAACGCAGAAATGGAAACGACCGTGTGTGGTTGGTGGTGCCTTTTGAGAAAGCAAGAATAAAAAAAAAAAAAGAAAAAGAAGAAGAAAAAGAAAGGGAAAGAAGGTAAAAGAGAAAAAAAAAGAAAAAAGAAAATGTCGTTTGCCAGCGCCAGCCAGTCATCTGTATGCCAAAAAGCAACGAACGAACGAACGAACGAACGAACGCATCGACTAGAATGTATGTATATATTTACGTATGTATGTATCTATATGTATATGTGTGTGTGCGCGCGCGCGCGCGCATGTACAAAAATGAATACGCGAAGCGCGCACGAATACACGCAGGTCGGCCAAGTCGGTATATATATAACGCGGTAATATGTGTGGCAATGTTGGAGACGCGTTCCAAGATCTTAATTTTTCTGTCCCGGCCACTTTCGGTTGGGATCAAAATTTGCGATTCAAATTGGAATACGATCTCCGTGGCGGATACTCCTAAAGCGAATTCCTTTGCATTAACGGACTTTGCGATCTTTTGGACATTAACCAAAATAACAAAAAGTTATCGCGTTGTCTTTAAAAAAGAAAGAAAAAAAAATAGAAAAATAAAAATAAGAAGAAATAAACGAGAACGAGAACGAAAAAGAAACAAAAAAGATATCGCAATTCATTGAACGTTTTAAAACTTTCGATCGTACTATTATTATTATTATTATTATTATTATTATTATTATTATTATTATTATTATTTTTATTTTTATTGTTATTATTAAGATGCGTCGAAGAACATCTTTAATGATCAGTTACAATTGAACAAACAAACAAAAAAAGAAGAAAAAATAAAATTCGTTGAGAATTCTAAAAGAGAGATCTTTCTTCAAAATTCCTAACACACACACACACGCATCCCTAAACAATGTCAACGCCTTTGTTGATTATCCTAACTTAAAAATTAATTTCTCCGAACAAGATTTAGGCGAGAGGATTCAAGCGAGCAAAAGAACGATTGGGCTTGCAAGAACGTAGACAGAGTGAGAAGCACAGATTGAGAACCGTACATACTACGGGATGAACCTTTGGATGGGATGGATACGGCAGAAAGACACGCGTAATGGTTAGATATATAACGTATAGGATGGATTGAAAGCGGATGATGGACCAAGAGAGGCCCTTCGTTGGATGCATTAATCATTTCCATAACTCAGTGGGAACCTCCTACGAATTTACTCCTGTAATCTCTCTCTATCTCTCTCTCTCTCTCTCTCTCGCTCGCTTTTCCTCCTTTCCGTTATCTCCATCCGATTTTTTTTATCTTTTTCCTCTTTTTCGCCACACTTCTCTCTCTCTCTCTCTCTCTCTCTCTCTCTCTCTCTCTCTCTCTCTCTCTCTCTCTGTCTCTGTCTCTCTTATATAGGGATTCGTCCGTGTGGCTCGCAAAGCCACAGTTTTATCCGTAGACAAGCGCGTGGGGAGAAACTCGTGGTAAAATAAATAACCAGAGCGACGCACGCGAGAGACGCCTTCCCATTCTATCTTTCTATGTCTCTCTCTCTCTCTCTCTCTCTCTCTCTCTCTCTCTCTTACCCGCCAAGAGATACTTCTGACACTGCGTGACTTCGTCTAGACGAGTTACGTAATTCCTTTGAAAGAAACGAAGAAGGAAGATCGATCCTTACGTCGTGGTACTCCCACATACACTTGTTCCTTTATCTATCTCTTTTTCTTTCTTTATTTCTTCCTTTCTTTCTTCCATTTTTTTATTTCAATTCTTTTTTTCATACTTATTCTTAAAGCAGTACGCAATATACGTACGTGTTTGTATACTCGTATATACAGTTTTTGTTATTCGTCCAAAGTTAGAATTCCTTTTGATAAGATCTATCTCTATCTTCTCTCTCTCTCTCTCTCTCTCTCTCGCTTTCTCTATCTCTCTCTATATCTCTCGTTAATTACCTGTCTTTTTATTGACTCAAGTATACTATTTAAAAGTTAGAGATCTGTCAAAGAAAAAGAAGAAGAAGAAGAATGAAAAAAGAGAGAAATAAGGAGAAGTGAAAGGAAAAAAGTGGTGGAGAAAGGGGAAAAGAAAAGGAAGAAAAAGAAGAATATGAAGGAGAAGAAAAAGATGAAGAAGAAGAAGAAGATGATGATGATGATGAGAAAAGAGCACACCGACATCTTGTCGAACTTGTCGACGAAGGATCGCTTCCGTGGGAGAGTGCACGCCTATCCAGAAGAGTCTTGGATAACTTCCAGCTCTCTTGGATGACTGGAATACGAAGAAAATTTCGAAGAAAAACTCGTCGGAACACCTTCCACCTATTTCTTCTCTCGATGTTCGAACCTCTTGATGTTGAACTCCTCTCTCTCTCTCTCTCTCTCTTTCTGTTCCTCTTGATATTGGTACTTTTTATCACAAACGACTATCTTCCCCAATAGAGTTTAAAAACGTTTCAAAGGAACGAATCTTAATATTAATAATTACAAGGATAAATATCCTTTGATCAATTAAATTACGTCCCCGAGTTGTCCTTTCCATTTCATTTCATTTCATTTCATTTCGTTTTCTCTTTTCTTTTTTCTTCTGTTTTCAGGTTTTTTATTTTTTAAAATCTCTTAATCCTTTCCCTTTTCTCTCCTCTTTCAACGAAGTTTTCGCGAACTCGTTAGAAAGGGTATATATTTCTGGATACATCCCGTCGGTCGTACGAGTAACAATAACTACGTAACATATTGTCACCCAATTCCCTCCCCCTAGCCATCCCCCGACCGAGTCTCGTGTCTCTTAAAGAATTCAAGAGATACCGAAATAGGAACGACGGCTCTACTCGACTTGACTCGACTCGACTCGACTCGACTCGACTCGGCTCAGCTCGGCTCGGTTCGGCTACCATGAAGAATTAGCTGGAATTATTAAGTAGTGCGAAGTGCATTGATCGATAGAAATACGATAAGGAGGAGAAAGATGAAAGGGAAAGAAGAAAAAGGACGAAGAAGAAGAAGAAGATGAAGAAGGGAAAAGACGACAACGAAGAAGAGGAGGAAGAGGAGTAAGAAGAAAAAAGACGACGACGAAGAAGAAGTAGAAGAGGAAGAAGAGAAGGAGGAGGATGAAAAAGAAGAAGAAGAGAATGAATTAAAACGAAGGAACGAACGGTCGCGTACTAGTGGCGAAGCAGCCACCACCACCACCACCACTACCACTACCACGATCGATTCGAGATGATTGCTCTCGATAAGCGGACCGGGAGGAATCGGAAGTGGGATCCTTAGAGGTAATAGAGCGCTGCAACGAGCAGACACCTCGCAATTTGGCTAATGGCCTTCCGGCACAACGCGAGCGAGCTCGTTGCTACCTTAAAGCGATCCCAAAGTAGGAACTATGGTTGTGCGTTCGTGACAAGAAACAAAATACTTTTCGGTGGAAAAGGCACGCAGCACCAGCACCCTTTTCCTTCCTCCTTCGTTCTTCTCCGCCTCCTCTTCCTTTCTTTTTTTTTGCTCTTTTTTTCCTTTTTATTTCCTTTTTTGTTTTTTTTTCTTTCCCCCTCTTCCTACCCCAACTGTCTGTCTCTCTCTCTCTCTCTCTCTCTCTCTCTCTCTCTCTCTCTCTCTCTCTCTTGGATCAAATACGAACTCCCCCGAAGCACTTCCGATAGTTTGTGAAACGGAAATTGCGTGCCGCGTCGTACTTCTTGCTCTCGAATCCGATGATTTATGGTCGTTTCTGTTGCTCTACTCTACCACGTAGGGCCAACCGAGTAAGAATCCTAAAGTCCATGAAAAATGCATCAAGACCTAAGCCTGTTACACGGTACATACGGAATAACAGGGAGGACGGAGCTAGGGTGGGTGGGAGCGGGTGTTGGGGAGGTCTCACGAAAATATCGATTGTTTACGTCGTCGTAAGTAGTAATAATAATAATAATAATAATAATAATAATAATAATAATAATAATATTTTGGGCAGTTAATGCCGCTGCACGATACAGTCCTTGACTTTTGCATCTTTCCAAATGAACGAATAGATAAATAATCGAATATACTAACGAATAAAATAACGATAAGCTTTTTTTTTATATTACACATAGAAAAGATTTCATCTACGACGAGGATTCGAGTCTAGTCATTTGCAGAAAGAGAGAGAGTGAGAGAGAGAGAGAGAGAGAGAGAGACAGAGAGGGAAGGAGGGAGAGAGGAAGAGGGAGGGAGGGAGGGAGGAAGAGAGATCGAGATAGATAAATAGAGAGGGAAGAGTAGGTCGGGAGGAGGGAGGAGGTGGAGGAGGATCGTCATCATCGGTCGCCGGGTATTCGAAGCGTAAAACTGCAGGCGCACACGTGAACGCGACTGCACGCGAGCAATTATCCAACACCGTGTGGTTGATGGCAATTGCAGTAGCCGGGGATCCCACGGGTGCGATTGGCCCGGCTAGCAGGGCGCTGTCGCCACCAGCCGACGCCCTTTTCCTGGCACGTTCGAGTTACCAAACGAGCCCAGGAGCGCCACTCACGGACCCCATAGTGCCGCTCTGCCCTATCTCCAATTCTACACCGTATAATTGACCCAATATATACGCTCTATCTCCTACTACCTACCCTAAACTACAACGATCTTCTCTCTCCCTCTTTTTATCTCTCTCTTTCTCCCTCTCTCTCTCTCTCTCTCTCTCTCTCTCTCTCTCTCTTTCTCTCTCTCTTTCTCCAATGATAAAAAGGATGCCAAATTTGATCGCCTCTACGGACTTTTCTTCTCTCTCTTTTTTTTTCCTTTCATATCTTTTTTTCTTCCTTCTTCGTTATATTCTCATCGAGCATAAAATCAAACTGAAATTCTTTTTATACGAACCTTATCGTTAAATGTCGCGCAAGATCGAAAATTTCTTTGCGATTAAAGGTAATTTTAATGATTAAGCAAAAACAAAAATAAAAAACAAAAAGTAAAGGAAATAAAGAAATAAAAAAAAAAAAAGAAAGGAGCGTTGTCATCGATAATAAATAATGAAAACCGGGACGTTAAAAATGACGTCACCTTATCCGTATCTGACGTTTGAAATCTCGAATAATTTGGTTGTCCGCCGCCGCCGGAAGCTGACGCGCCTAAATGGGCAGCTTATGCATCGTCACGCGTCGTCGTGTGCGAACTTGCCACGAGGGAGACCTCGTGCTTCTTTCTATCGCGCGCGTCCTCTCCCTTTTACCTAACATTTTCTCCCTCGCTCGCTCGCTCGCTCGCTCACCGATCTCTTCCTCACTCTCATTCACTCTCTCTCTCTCTCTCTCTCTCTCTCTCTCTCTCTCTCTCTCTCCCTATCCCTCTCTTTCTAGCACGCGCGTTCTCCAACGTAGCTCGTCCTCCAACATCGATAGGGGCGGATTTCCAGAATGAACGAGGAGGGTGCGTCAACTGTTGCACGATCGTTCAAACTTTTGGTCGCGCGACTGGGAATTCTGCCTGACGACGTACCATTTTCCATCCCTTTTTCCAAATCCCCTGAGTGTTGCCTGAAAATGATAAAAAAATATATATATATATACATATATATATATATATATATATATATATATATATATATATATATATTTTCTCTCTTCCTTTGTTTTTTCTTTGTTCGTTTCTTTTCTCTTACTTTCTTTAAGTCTTTCTTTCTTTCTTTCATTTCCATTTTATTTCTTTTTTCCTTCTTTTTTCTTCTCGTTTTTTTTTTTTTTTGATCGAATATAGAATAGAAGGAAGACTGGGATGAAAAAGATAAAAAAATATAAAAATAAAAAAAAATCCATTAATCTTTCGCCGAATAAATTATCACTTATTTTCCGATAAAATGAACACGCCGATGTATCATTAGACGGCTAGGTATTACATATGCATATACGTATTACACGAATATATTATCTATCCACGATATATATACATATATATATATATATATATATATATATATATATATATATATATATTTTTTTTATGTATAGTCAGTACAACGGACGATGAGTACGTAGAGGGATTACCACGAGTCCCCAGCAAATTAGTGGCGATCAATTAATTCCTGCTCAGTGCGTCCTTCCCGAACGACGAAGTGAGGCAAGAGGGGGAAGAAAAAAAATCCCTACGGATTTAATTAACACTGAGGCTCGAACGTATTTCCCCTCCCCCCCCCCCCCCCCTCCCTCCCTCCGTCTCTCTCCCTCTCTCTCTCTCTCTCTCTCTCTCTCTCTCTCTCTCTCTCTCTCTCTCTCTCTCTCACTCACTCACTCACTCACTCACTCACTCTCGTGGTCTCCAATACAAATACAATGCTCTCTAAAAAATTTCACGACGAAATTCGACGTTAGACAAAACAAAGCCACCAACATGATCTAAAAATCAAGTCTAATTTACTTACTAGCAAAGAAAATATTTAAAACAATGTTATCGTTAATAGACACTTTGTCAATTGATTTCGTTTAAAATATTATAACGTAATGTTCTTGCTCTTCAAAAGGGGTGGATGGGAGGGCGGCTTGATTTTCGTGATAAAGAATGAAAATTGACGAGCATAAAAAGAGAAAGAAAGAGAGAGAGAGAGAGAGAGAGAGCGAGAGAGAGAAATAGGAATTTCGTCAAAATGTAAATGCGAAAGTTTGCTGAAGCGAGTTATCGCGATGGCACGATGGCGCAAACAAAAACGACGCTTGCGCCTGATCCTCAAGAGGACATATATATATATATATATATATATATATATATATATATATATATATATATACACACACACACACACACACGCTGCTGGAACAGCGTTGGTTAGTGCGCAAGGGACAAAGGTAAAATCCGAGGAATATCTCGAGGGGGCTGTGGGTCGCGGTGAGGGTGTTGAAGGGCTGCGGAGAGGACGAAGGATAGTGGATGACGAGATCGCGAACGGCGGATTGCGGATTCCCCGGGGAGTAAGAGAGGGATAGAGATAAATAGAGAAAGAGAAAGAGAGAGACGGAGATTAAGACCGAAAGAGAGAAAGAGAGAGAGAGAGAGAGAGGGAATGAGAGATCAGAAGGTCCGGGGGTGTGGTGAATGGCGATTATGGCTGGCCTAGCCTAGGAACAGCAATCTTCCATCTAGAGTCTAGACTACGGTACGTAAGGCTAAAACCCAACTCTTCTCTTCCTTTCCCTCAGCAGAGCAGGGGGGGGAGGGTATTCGACTCTACTGGGTGTCCCATATATATAGTATTTTTCTCATTGTTAAGCTTCGCTCAAACATTTGACAGTAACTCGCGCGAACGACGCCCGTGCGGCGCACACGTCCCTCTCGTTCGTATCTATGCACGGTCTTTATTATTATCATTATTTTTATTGTCATCCTTGTTGTTGTTATTATTATTGTTATTATTGCATACGAACGAAATACTACAATATTCGTCAAAAGATCGATCCAAATAGGGATTACATATACGTTAATTCTTACCAGCTGATAAAAAATCTTCAGTGTAATTGAAGGTACGTCGAAGAAAGGGAGAGAAAGATCTTGAGGAAAGATTTAAAAAAATAAAAAGAAAAATAAATAAAGAAGAAACGGGAGGGAAGGCTTACAGAGAAAAGCCTTTCTTCTTCTTCTTTTTCTTATTATTATTACTATTATTATTATTACTATTACTATTACTATTATTATTACCGAAATCTCAAAGTTTTGGGAGTATTATAAAAAATAAAAAGAAAATGAGAAAGACAGAGAGAGAAAGAGAGAAAAAGAAAGAGAGAGGGAGGTGGGAGGGGGAAGAGGGACTGCGGTCGAAGAATCCAATGAGAGAAAAGGATAAAAGATCGAGGAAAGAACAGTGAAAGGTGGACCGACCGACAAAGCAGTAAAGAGGGAGGAGGAGAAGGAGGTGGAGGAGGAGGAGAAGGAGGAGGAGGAGGAGGATCTTAATTTCATAAAGATCCGTTCCCGAAGGAGATCGATCCTCCTGACCCTCGGGCACGTTAATAACCCCAGTTGCGAGCCGAGCGCCTGTGCTCATCTAGGGGTGGAGAGGCGAGGGGCCACGATCGGTAAATAATTTCGTTGGTAGTGCGCAGGGCCGTACAAACGCCGTCTCCTCGTTGCAACTTTTATCCCTCGACTACGTTTCCATACTCTCTCTCTCTCTCTCTCTCTCTCTCTCTCTCTCTCTCTCTCTCTCTCTCATTCATTCTTTCGTTCTTTCTCTCATTTTCTTTCTTTGTTCTTCTTTCATTCTTGCTCTCTCTCTCTCTTTCTCTCTCTTTCTCTTTTTTTCTTTCTTTTTCTCTCGTGGACGCTTTTTCCGCTCCCTTCAAAAACGGAGGCCGTGTCGGAGCGATGAAATATTTGACGAGGGAGCGATGAGTCGTCGCGGCGAGCCATTTCTTCCTTTCTGTCCTTCTTTACACTGACGCTACGTCGACCCTACTCCATTAGAATTTTCGTAACTCTGCATAGCATGTATATACATACATACACACATATATATATATATATATATATATATATATATATACACATATAATGTATATATGTATATATGTATGTATGTATGTATGTACGTATGTACGTATACTTATATGTATGTATCATGAAACTTTTAAATCGTTCGATTGTTCGCTTAAGAGAGAGAAAATTTACTTTCTTAGAGAAAATTTCGATCTTACGTATCTTTTTCCTTTTTCTCTTTTTTTAGTCTTTTTCTTTCTCTATCTCTATTTCTTTCTTTCTTCCTCCACCCCTTCCCCTTTAAAGATCCAAGAAAAATTAAGAATTCTGGTTCATCGAACATTTTGTCTCGTAAAACGAGTCCGTCATAAACGAGAACACGTTCGAGCACGTTCGATCAAAAAAAAAAAAAAATGCGGGGGAAAGGGAAAAAAAGAAGATATGATTTTTCGATAGCGACAGTATACTTTTTAAAACGAATCCCCCTTTGAAACGAGAGCTAGGCTAGATCGGACTAAGCTAAGCTAGGCTAAACTAGGATAGGCTATGCTAGGCTAGGCTAGGCTAGGCTAGGCTAGGCGTTAGCAAGCTATCTAGTGAATGAGCGAGCGAGCGAGCAAGCGAGTTTTGGCGCCCTCGTCCACGATTTATACGCAAGCGGTATAGGAAGATTTACTCTGGCCAAAACCTGCAGGTCGTGTAGGTACGGGTTGCAGCACGACAACGCAAAACGGATGATCGAGCACCACTGACGCCAGAGCCACAGTGGTGGTTTGGGAACGGCGGGGGCTTGCGAATGGCCATGGCGTGCCGGGGGATGATTAATGCGCTCTCCGCCACCACCGACGCGCGCGCTTGCTTCTACCCCCATGGAACGCCGTCGCCACCACCAACGCGCGTAACGTTTCTACGCTCTCTTATACACGAGAGATATCCCTCTTCTCCCCTACCCTCTACCACCCTACCCCTCCTATATCTCTCTCTCCTCCTCTCCCCCCCTCCCCACTCCACACCCCTCATGGATACGGCGCGACCACCGTGTCATAGGTCGGCGATACGAGCTCGCACTTTCTGCACGCAACTTTCAACCCTCTATCTTCTATCTCTATTTCCTACATCTATCTATCTCATATATATATATATATATATATATATATATATATATATATATATATATTCTTTTTATATTCAAACGTTTTCGCTCTTCGTTTTGTTTTATTATTTTTATTTTCATTTTTATTTCTTTTTTATTTATTTATTTTCCTTTTTTTATTTTTCCTTTTTCATTGTTTACTTCGTTTTGTTTACATTTCATCGCATCACTCTTCATCCATCATCATCGTTGGCGAGGATGCGACTATCGTATTTTTCTTTTTTTTTTAAGACGCAATATCGTCAGTAACCGTCTACACGTTAAATTTCGTCGTCTTTCTCCCCCCTCCTCTCTCTCTCTCTCTCTCTTTCTCTCTCTATCTTTTCTTTTCCGATTTTCATTCACTTTTAATATTTTTCTAAATAAATCTTTCGAAATTGATCGGGAAGATTTTCTTCCGTGCCTCATCTCTTTCTGTGTATTTAAGGTAAAGAGTTACAATTTCGTTTTTTTTTTCTTTTATTTCTTTTTGCAAATTATTCTTCGTACGACGTAACTACGATAATCTTCCGTTACGTTCATACACGTACGTGTATTTTTCTTCTTTGTTTCTCTTATTTCTTTCTTTCTTTCTTTCTTGCTTGCTTTCTTTCTTTCTTTCTTTTCAAATTAGAGAAGAAGCGATACGTGAAGTAGTACCCAGGCTATAAAACCATGTTGCACCAGTCCGTCTCCCAGTCCCGTGTCCAACGCGTCGTTCTTCTCTCTATTCAAAGTTCCTATGTCGACTTTTCATTCGTTTCAAGTGTCCCACGCCGGGTGAGTGAGGTTCAATTACTTCGATATAAATTGATAAAGTGTCAACGCGCTCAAAATTCTAGGACGAACGACGATTGAAGTGTGTGCTTTCGCTTGCGCACGTTCGCACACGTCTCGGCACCCTCTATGCGTAGGATAGATAGAGACAAAAAGATAGAGAGATAGAGAGAGAGAGAGAGAGAGGGACACAAAGAGAGAGAGAGAGAGAGAGAGAGAGAGAGAGAGACACAAAGAGAGAGAGATAGAGAGAGAGAAAGAGAGAGACACAAAGAGAGAGAGAGAGAAAGAGAGAGACACAAATAGAGAGAGAGAGAGAGAGAGAGAGACAAAGAGAGAGAGAGAGAGAAAGAGAGAGACACAAAGAGAGAGAGAGAGAGAGAGAGAAAAAGAGAGAGAGAGATATATAGAAAGAGAATGGTAGAACTCGGTTCGGTGGTCGAATAGAGAGGAAATCGGCAATTTTCGAGCATACGCAATTCAATCTCGAAATTCTAACGGAGATAGAGTTTCTCCCGATATTCTGCGAAATTTATCATCACCGCTTTTCGGTGGTAAACCATACTGCGAACCGCCGAACGATCGCTTCGATGAAATAATATCGTACTTTTTGTTTCCTCGTTCGTTAGAGAAACTCGTTCGTTAGAGAGAAAGAAAGAGAGAGAAAGATAGAGATAGAAATAGATAGATAGATAGATAGATAGATAGATAGATAGATAGATAGATAGATAGATAGATAGATAGATAGTTAGATAGAGAGAGAGAGAGAGAGAACCTTCTGAATAAAACAAAATCGTTTTCCAATCATAGCCCTCTAAGATCGTATTATAAGACAAATAAAAGTATGAAGTTATGTGGGATAACGTGATCGTTAATAAAATCGAAGAATTAATTCTTTGACGTCGTCGTCATCGTCGCTTGGATTAGATCAATTCGAAAAGATTTGATGATCTTATCAACGCAAAAAAAAAATAAAAAAGCGGGAGAATCTAAAAAATACCCATGTAAGGACGATAAATCGAACAATATTTAATAATCGTACAGGAACGACGCTGAAAGAAAATTCTTCATCGTGATGTCGTTGATCCGAACCTTAAAAAAAAAATAAAATATAAACACTCGAACACTCGAAGAAAAACAATCTCGACGACCCTGGACTTGAAACTGCTCTCGAGATACAATATCTAAGAAAATAACTTACAAATATCTCTCTCTCTCTCTCTCTCTCTCTCTCTCTCTCTCTCTCTCTCTCTCACTCTCTCTCTCTCTCCTTCTCCTCCACATTTCTCTTATACTGGCAACATTAAAAATACACGACGATAATAATTATGATGTACATGATCGACCACAACGATTGTAAGTGAAATTATTCGATCATCATAAATGCTATTCTTTCTCTCGGACACGCTTCAGTAAAAAGAAAAAAGAAAAAAGAGCAGAAAAAAAGCAAGAAAAAAGGACAAGTAGAAGCAGCAAACAAAAAATAAAAAGAGAAAGTAACCGAAAAAAGAAAAATAAAAAATTAAAATAAAAAAAAAGAGTAGGGGGAAAGAAAATTCGCAACGAAGGATTAGAAAATATAACCGAGCGCGTAATTCCAACTTCGTTCTCATCGTCGGCTTTGCGAACGCTTTCCGTTCGATCGATCGACGAAGAAAGACACTCCTCGTGGCTTTCTTGGCCATCCTTTAAAGCCGAGGGAAGAAAAAGGAAGCCTTAAAGCTCTCGTCGAAGGTTCGACTAACCAAAACCAGAGGTTCTTCGTTGTGTATTATAGATACTATTCTGGTGCTACTATAGATATAGTAAATAGTACTATTTCTCTCTCATCTATCTCTCTCTCTCTCTCTCTCTCTCTCTCTCTCCCTGACTCACTCATTCTTTCTCTATTTTTCTTGTTCTCGTTCTCTTTACGAAGGATTCTTCGATAAAAATAAGAGAAGAAAATGCATGAGAGAGATAGCTGTAAAATAAAAGGAGAGAGATAGAGAAAGAGAAAGAGAGAAAAAGAGAGAGAGAGAGAGAGAGAGATGAGTAATACGAGAGAGGAAACCACGAAAACCAAAAGCTCGTGACTCGAATGTAAAAAAGAGAAGAAGCCGAAGGATAGTAGAGTACAGTAGAGAGAGAGAGAGAGAGGGGGGGGGAGGAAAAAACAACAACGAGGAAAAAGAAGTGGAAGAACTGCGCTGCCTCCTTGTCGTTACACCGGTATATCAGGATCTTGGTCGCAACCGCAGGATACTAACATGTGTGTGTATATATATATATATATATATATATATATATATATATATATATATATATATATATATATATACACTTACATACACATAACTCCGCACATTCTCTTCCCCGCGAATCCGTGACTGGGTTTTGTGTGTATACTGGCAACTACTACTATATATACGGAGAGTGTAAGATATATAGTGACACACGAAAGTATTTGAACACTTGCCATGAAATACTTTATTAATTATAATAAGTATATTATAGAACACTTACCGACATATTATTAACATTGGACGGAGGTATGACTCTCTAGATTATATAGGTATATTTTCAAGCAAATCGAAATATATATACAATAGTTATGATTTATTTCTTACAAACATAACGATTACTGAAGCCACAAAAGTATTTGAACACATCGAATTAATATCAAGAATTAATGTAAACAAAATTTTCCCGATATTAATTGCAAACATTGATTGTCGTTAGTTGTTGTCTTATGTACATTTGTTAGTCACAGTCCAGTATTCGTGGTGAAATATTACGATACTGATCATGTGTCCGAAAAGATCTAAAATATTTGAAAGTAAAAGAATATTAATTGTCAAGTGGCGCAAAGAAGGAAAGACATACGGTGAAATAAGTAAATTATTAAATATAAATAGATCTACGATACATTACATGATTAAAAAAGCGAAATCTGAAGGAATTATAAAAAATAAATACCGTTCAGGTCGACCAAAGAAATTAACGGAAAGAGAAGAAAGAGCTTTGATCAGTGAAATAAAAAAAATCCAAAGATTCCTGCTACAGAACTTGCAACGATAGTTAACCAGAACCTCAAAAAAGATGTACATCCAGAATTATGTAGAAGAGTGCTACGTAAAAATGATTTTCATATCAGGGTTCCCAGAAAGAAGCCATACATTAGTGATATTAATAATAAGAAAAGATTAAAATTCGCCGAAGAATTTATTAGCAAAGATGATTCTTTCTGGAATAAAGTAATATTTTCAGATGAATCGGACGTAAGTTCGTTTGGAGACAAGCAAATAGAGAGATGGAAGTGAAAAACTTGTGTGCTACGGTAAAACACAGGGTGGCTCAATTATGATCTGGGGGTGTATGGCGGCAGGTGGTACCAAGAATTTTATCTTCTTAGAAGGAACAATGGGTAAATACAAATTTTTGAACATTTTGAAACAAAATTTAGAGGAAAGTGCAAGAAAATTGGGTATTTACGAAGATTTTTACTTTCAACAGGATAATGATCCTAAACATACCGCAAGAATTGTTAAGGAATGGATTATATACAATACCCCTCACATGTTAGTCACACCACCACAAAGCCATGATATTAACCCGATTGAACATCTATGGGCAATAATAGGAAAAGAATTACAAAAATTTAATAAAAAATCAAAAACAAGTTTAAAAGACAAAATACTCGAAATATGAAGTTCGATATCTCCAAGTGTTACAGAAAAATTAGTAAAGAGCATGCATAATCGCTTACAAGATGTTATTCGTGCCAAAGGTGGTCCTACTAAATATTAAAGGCTCAAAAGTTACCTGTTCAAATACTTTTGTGTCTTCAGTAATCGTTACGTTTGTAAGAAATAAATCATAACTATTGTATATATATTTCGATTTGCTTGAAACTATACCTATATAATCTAGAAAGTCATACCTCCAACCAATATTAATAATATGTCGGTAAATGTTCTATAATATACTTATTATTATTAATAAAGTATTTCATGGCAAGTGTTCAAATACTTTCGTGTGTTACTGTATATCCAATGAAAGGAAGGGACCTAGGCATTCATTCACATTTTTCCTCTTTACTTCCTTTTTTCTCACTTGCTTTCTTTCTTCTTCCTTTTCTTTTTTCTTTTTTCTTTCGCTTTTTCGACCAACAAAGTGGAGAAAATAATAAACGACGCAAAACGAAAAATCGCGCCGATCGTACGCGAAAGACCGATCGTGAGATAAGATAAACGATCTTTTAAACTCTAACCGTCCAGTTGGCGAGCTAAAATTTTCCAAACGAAAAATTCGCACGGCCGCAGCATATTTCCTTCGGGAAATAAAGTTTCGACGACGATAAGTGGGCGCCGGGAGAAGAGGGATCTCGAAGGTGCGAGAGTATACGTGGGAGGATTGTTAGGAGAGAGAGGAATGAGGGAAAAAAATAAACAAAAAAAAAATAAATACGCGAAGAGAAGCGAGGTATAAAAAGAATTAAACGAGAGGTAGAGAGAGAGAGAGAGAGAAAGAGGGAGAGAGGGAGAAAAAGATAAAATACGTATGGATCGCCGATCGATTAAGACCGATGTAGATAAGGATAATCATTCCGATTCTACGTCCGGGTTTTGTGCGAGTGGAAAAGTCCGAACTAAAGAAAAAAAAAAAAGAAAAAAAATCGGACGGCCACATTTTTTTCTCCTTCGAGAAATAAAGTTTCGACGATAATAGAGGATGGGGGGCTGGGGGAGAGAAGAGGGAGGCTTTAAGGGGGTCGTGAGGGTGTGGAAGGATAGGAGCACGAGAGACGAACGGGGACACCCGGGGGAGTTGTTGGGGGGGAAAGAAAAAAGAACAACGAAACGCGAAAAGAGAAAAAAGATAAAATACGAGGCACGAGGGGCAAGTGGAGGCAGCCGGCGGTTATGGGTGGGCGCGGGTGAGTGGGTGGCAGGTGAAGAGGCAGGAAAGAGGAAAGAAAAAGAAAAAGAAAATAGAAGAAAGAACAAAAAAAAAAAGAAACAAGGAAAAAAAAAGTAATGAGAAACGAGAAGGGTAGTCCGCGAGAACACCCAGTAGAGAACTCGGTATCGCGTATACGTGCAAGGTCCGCGTGAGTGCGGGTAACGGGAACGAAACGCGGCTTGGTTACGGGGGTAGAGTCGGGTCGGGGAATCGGTGGTCGGGGATAGAAAGGGAGGAGGGTTGCTCGGGGGGAGGGGTTGCTAGGCCGGTGGTGGTGGCGGTAACGCGATAAACGGATTAACGGCGAGCTCGAACCCGAGCTCGTAGTTCGGTGGTCGGGCGTAGCAGCACGGCTCGTGGATATGGACGAGGAGGTAGGAATAGAGAGAGAGAGAGTGTGTGTGTGTGTGTGTGTATGTGTGAGAGAGAGAGAGAGAGAGAGAGAGAAGTGGAGAGGATGAGAAGGGTGGTAGTCAAAGAGAGCGAGAGGAGGTGAAAGGAAGAGAAGAAGCGAGAACGAGGCTCGTGCGCGTTACGAGCAAAGAGGGTGGGTGAAGAGAAGGAGGAGTAGAAAGAGGAAGAGTAGGAGGATGAAGAGAAGGAGGAGGAGGGATGTCACGGCATCGCACGTTGCTCGACACCCACGACCCCAAGCGAACCTCCCAACCCGATTCACCCCGTCCATCTCTCTCTCTCTCTCTCTCTCTCGGTCTCACTCTCTCTCTCTTTCTCTCTCTCTCTCTCTCTCTCCCTCTCCACCTCGTACCACCCCGAACCGGCAACACACACCAAACCACAACTTGGCTAGCCGAGTCAAAGCTTCGTGCTCGGACGGATCCCAAACCTACCTCTTCCTCCTCCTCCTCCTCCTCCTCCTCCTCCTCCTCCTCCTCCTCCTCCTCCACCTTCTCTTCCTACTTCTCCTCCTCCTCCTCCTCTCCACCTCCCACAGTTCTATTTCTACGTCCTTTTCTCTCCTGTCGTCCCTTTGTCTACTAGCACCCTATCCTCTTTCTCTCTCACTCTCTCTCTCTCTCTCTCTCTCTCTCTCTCTCTCTCTTCTTTCCATTCCTTTCCCCCCTCCTCACTCTCTCTTTCTCTCTCTTTCTCTCTTTTCTCGTCGACGTTGCACGAAAATATACCAGCGCAACTATCTTCTTTCTCTCCTTTTTCTTTTTTTTTCTTTCTTTCTTTCCTTACTTCCCTTCTATGTACTTTTTCTTTCCTTCGGTCCGACCAGAAAATCTACGAAAAACGTCTAGGTTTTTTCCTTGAAAAGAAGGAGGAAGAGATTGAAAAGAAAGAGAGAAAGAGAAAGAGAGAAAGAGAGAGAATAGAGTTGATAAGGGTCGACACGCGAAACGATATAGAGACGATCGTAACGAAACTTTTTCTTCGTTTTTCCTGAGAGCCCGCGTCCCCGGTGCCGAAGTCGGTCTAGATCACGATTCCTTTTGAATTTCTTCGAAAGCCCCCGGAGGTCTCTCACGTGCCCGGAGACCACCACGCCGGTGGTATAATCGCGTGGGTGGACTCGTTAACGGAACTCCGCGTCGCCGCCACCGGCACCGCCGCCACCGCCACCGCCTCCGCCACCGCCTCCGCCGCCGCCACTAGCGAAAGTAACGGCCACGGTGCGGAGAGAAGGCGGTGGCGAGAAAATCGATTTCGTCCGCGCCTTCTGTCGAAGAGGAAGAAGAAAGAGAAAGAGAAAAAAAAGGAGGTGAGAAGGAAAAAGGGTGCCGACAACCGGAGAAAGAGAGAGAAAGAGAGAGAGAGAGAGAGAGAGAGAGAAAGAGAGAGAGAGACACGAGCTTACTTTTAATTTCAAATTTACCGCCACTTCGGAGAAATGATAAATTTGCGTCCGACCTAGCTCCACCTATCTTCTTCTTCTTCTTCTCTTTCTCTCCCTCTTCTCCTCCTACTCCTTTTTTTTCTTCTTCTTCTTCTTCTGATTATTCTTATTATTCTTCTTCTCCTTCTTCATCTTCTTCTTCTACTTCTTATTCTTCCTCCTCTTTTTCTTCTTCTTCTTCTTTCTCCTTGGTATAAAATATATCTCGCTGAATTATTCAGAGACGAGTGAGAAGAAAGAGAAAGAGAAATATATATATATATATATATATATATATATATACCCGCATAAAAGATCCGCAAAATTTTCTAACCGATATGTAAGACGATTTATTATTATTATTATTATTATTATTATTATTATTTATATTATTATTATTATAGTTTTTATTATTATTGTAATTAATTGATACGAATCGTTTATCTTATATTTTATCTCCTTTCGACTAATGGATTACAATTTGATAATTCCCATCTGATTTTTCTTACAATCGCGTAAACGCGTTACTTCGAAAACCAAAAAAAAAACGAAAAAATATGAGAGGGGGAAAGAGAGAAGAAAGTGAGAAAAGAGAGAGAGAGAGAGAGAGAAAGAGAGAGAAAGAGTACTTCCGATTTAAAAACACTGGCATTTACAGCCGATTGGAATTGTTTCCGCTGCAAACAATTCTTACCCTGTCTCTCTATCACGATCGTCCAAACGAACGCTAGTTTCGACCCTCCTCCTCCCCCTCCCACGAGGATGCCATCGAGATCTCGTTATCTGACCCCGCGCTGGCAAGCAAATATAATCGATCGATACCTCGATATAATGCTTATGATCTATACCTTCCTTCCTCCTGCATGTTTGCTTTCGTCCTATATTTTACATTAAAAAAAAAAAAGAGAGAGAGAGAGAGAGAGAAAGAGAGATGTTCAGTTTATCGGCTGAAAATTTTCGATTGGCCGTCGTACGTGTAAAACTGCGTATGCACGATATGTGTAACGTTACTTTTAACAAGCCGTCTCTCCGATACTGTTTCCATAAAACATTTTACAGGTATCCACACACACATACACAGAAAGAGAGAGAGAGAGAGAAAGAGAGAGTTGTATTTTCGTCTAGAGATCGTCTAACGTCAGTATAAAGGCCGTCGTCGTTGAATGGAAAGGTCGAGAAGAGCAAAAAGGAGAAAGAAACGAAACCAGAATGAAGAAAGAGAGAGAGAAAGAGAAAGAGAGAGAAAGGTAGCGTAGCTTTTACGACTGTGCGCCTCGTTTCACGGCGGTTTGATGGTGCCCGGATGAAGCCGATGGAGGGAGCAGAGCAAAGAGGGGGGTGGCAGGGCGGGGGAAGGTGGAAGAGCCAAGATAATGCTCGGGGAAGGTGGAAACCTGGATGGGATACGTCGAGGAAAGAGATGGCTGGCTAGAATGCTACCAACGAACGAAGAAAGATAGAAAGGTAGAAAGGAAACGGAAAGAACAGAAAGAAAGAAAGATATAGAGAAATGGGGGGAGGGAGAGAGAGAGAGAGAGAGAGAGAAAATCAAAATGGCGAGCTGCGCAGGAGAGAACACAGGTGAGTGTGTTTGGGAGGAGAGGTATCGAGGGGTGAATAAAAGGGGGAGGTAGGGATGGTTCGCGGTGGTGGGACGGTACAGGGAGGTGGGGGGATCGGAGACCGGCGTGCCCTGCATTTTATCGTGGCGGCTTCATCTTTATTTATCGCCGATACGACGTTACGGCGTATATCTTTCGTTATTCTCCCGGGGGATCGAGAGAACGTGTGATGTTAAAGGGGAAAGAGAGAATAGATGGGGACAAAGATACAGAGAGAGAGAGAGAATGAGAGAGAGAAAGGGAGTAAAACAAAAAGGGGGAGGACGGGAGGAGGAGAGAAGGTGGATGATGCTTTACCCGCGATGATACCAAACGCCTTAGATGATTTATAGCATCGATGATACTTCGTTCCGTCGTGATTAAACGCTCGAGAGGGGCAGAGGGGCCGGTGGGAGGGGAGGGAAAAGGAAGCTTGATTGCGAGCGTCGAAGTTGGAATGTCCGAAAGGTTTTCAATCGTTTTTCAGCTTCGAGGTATCGCATAATAAAAAAGAAGAAGAAGAAGAAGCAGAAGAAGAAGGAACGTTCGTTTTACGAACGAGATTAACGTCTGAATAGAGACTTTCTTCCTTCGAAATGATAGTGGTATAAAAGGTAGTTTATATCGTTCGGTTGGTACGCGATAGAACGGGGAATTGGCGGAATTGAGAGGAAAAGAAAAAAAAAAGAGAAATAAAACGAACAGTGAGATTCCCGGTGAAATTCTAAAAAAAAAAAGACCACGACACGATCAATTAACGCCGTCTATACATATGTATGTACGTATGTACGTATGTATGTATTGTACGTATGTATATAAGTAGTTTCACGCATTACTCAAGCGATACTGCAAGAAACTGTAACGTCTCTGAGGCCAGCCACGAAGTGACAATGGTTACACCGAGACTCGTGGTGTGCATGTGTGCTGGAATTTAAAAGCGGACGGGTGGCGGGAGGCGGGAGGCGGGGGCGGAGGCGGGAGGCGGGGGCGGGAAAAAGCATGTCGCACCGTCGTCTAACTATCCTGGTATTTAGTTCCCACGATCACGCGATCTTAGAAGCAATGCAGGCGTATGGAGTACGGCGAGAAAAGAAAAAGAAGAAAAAACTGAAAAAATGACAAAGAAGATTGGGAAGAAGGAGTAGTATGTAAGATTCTAAGGCACGACGTAGCACGCGAAATAACACGCGCGAGAGGTAAAATAAATTTGCAAAAATTTGCAAACGAAGTGGGACTCTCGTTGGATATCCCAACGCGTTACGAAACGTTCGTCGCGACTAGCTTCAGAGATCTTTTTTTTCCTTTTCTTTCTTCTCCTTCTTCTTCTTCTTCTCCTTCCTCCTCCTCCTCCTCTTCTTCCTCTTTTCTTTACTTTTTTACTCTTTCTTCCTTTTTTTTTCCTCTTTTCTTTTTTTTTTATTCTTCTTTCCTTTGACGCAAGAGAGGCGGCGGCGGTTTTACGGAGGCGTCTCGTGCGTGTGCCTCGTTATCGACGATCGCGCACGTACACCGCGAGCCTCTCTCCTTCACCTTCGACCCACCGAGTGTGATCCATCCGAGCTTACCCGGCACGCAAAACCCATTAAAGGAGCAAGACCTTCTCGCAATAAGCGGCCGTTTGCCAAGGCGCGCACCGTCACGCCTTCTCTTACTCCTTCTCCTCCTCCTACTTTTTTTTTCTTCTTTTCCTCTCCCTCTTCTTCTCTACCCCTCCTTCTCTTACTCCTTCTCCTTTTCCTCATCATCGTCATCAACGACGGCAGCAGCAGCAGCAACAGCAGGCGGCTTTAAACGACGGCGGCAACGGTTGTGTGATAACGAAGGGTGCACGACGTAAGTACGTGTGTATGTACATACTATATATATATATATATATATATATATGTATGTATGTATGTATGTATGTATGTATGTATAAGTGTGGTATGAGAACGCACCCGTGCTCACGCGTGACTACGGGGATCAAGTACGTGGGTGGGTGCGAGCCGCGTACCGAATGGGAGAAATCGGGACAAACGAAATACGCTAATCGGACTGTAATAATAACCGATCGTTAAACTACATTATTCTCGTCCAAATGCCTATCGCGGTACTACTACTAACATGTCTCTATATCTATAATAGTTGTAGATATTTCCCCGAGCCAACGATGATACCTACTATCTCTCTCTCTCTCTCTCTCTGATACCCCAACTCGTGCGTTTATTAATCTCAATCTCATCCATTTTTCTTTCTTGCATTCTGTCCTTTTCTTTTCTTCTTTTTTATTTATTTATCTATTTATTTATTTATTTATATTCCTCTCAATACCTACTTTCTGCGTGAAAAAAATTTTATCTAGCGTTGATTCGTTATTAATCGTTTCAACGTTTTCATCGGGCGACCTTTCGTTCTTAATTATTACATCGGCATACGACATTACGTTTCACACGTCCTATCGTTCTCCTTATTTATTTCTTTCTTTCTTTTTTTTTTTTTCTTTTATTGTTCTGTCTCTGTAAGATTCAATTGTTTCATAATATTCTCCGAAACAGAGTTGGGTGATGTATTTCTTTCTTTCCTTTTTTTTTTTTTAATTTAAACAAAAATTTCTGTATCTTTCTTTCTTTCTTTTTTTCCTTTTTTTTCTTAATAAGCACTAAAATTCGTGAATCTAATCAAGATGTAGTATATATCGCACTCGATCGAGACATGGAGAGATATCGGTTGAACGATCGAAGGGATCGATTTTATTGGAATCGTTGATTATCAGAAAAAAAAAAAAGAAAGAAAAGATCCTACGTCCTATTAAAATCTATAGAATCTAATCTATCACGTTACGACACATCAATGTACGTATGTATATTCGATGTAACAAAAACACAGATTCAACGAGTATATTCTTAAAGGTACGACACACGTTCGCAATTCTTTTTCCCTCCCCTCTCCCCGCCCTTTTGAAATCATTCGTCGTGAAATCTTACCGTTAGAATTTTTTATGACATAGGTGTCGCATCGGACGCGTCCGTCGCGCTAACACATAATTTTGTCGAATTGCCAGGCAATTTTCTTTCTCCAATTCTACGAGTCATTAAAAACTATGAATATCCCGCTTATAGATCCTTCATACCTTTCCGACGTCGATCCATTCTAAATCGTTAAGACTTCCACCGTTTCACTTTGCTCGATCGGCTATCGGGAAAATTAAGACGAACCAAGAATGCGAATCGACGATCCTCTATTTATTTATCGGGACTCATATCCCACCAGTAACTTTTATCTTATTACGTTTTAAATCCTACACGACATACATACCCGTTGCCCTCATACAAAACGTTTTTTCGAGATTATTTTTGGAATCATACGAACTTTTTTTGATCAATTCGCGATCATCAATCGTTATCGATTTACGTAATTCTCGATAAAATACTTTAAACCTATATAATATATATATATATATATATATATATATATATATATATATATATATATATATATATATATATATAAAAGAGGAAATCCCTCTGTCTCTACGTACCATGCAATATACTACGAATATAAAATTCTAACCCAGATTATATCGTCCATCTCTCCCTTTAACTTTATATCATCCATTCTAAATTTGTAATTAAACTCGTTTTAAACGTTAACAGAAAGAACGAAATGATCGTTATTACGTAATGATCCTAATATATTATCTTCCCGAATTTTCATTTTTGTACGCTAGACTTTTCTCAATAAAAAAGAAAATTCATCATCCATAATAAATAATTTTCAATTTAAAAAATATCGAAATATATATATATATATATATGTATATGTATACACACACACAGAAATATAAAATATATAACAATTATTATCTAACAAGATCGAAGGTATCAAACGATTCGTTTCAGAACACGCGTATCGATCGGAGTGAGAGCCGTGAATTCTCATACGTCATAGGCTTTGTCGCGTTTCACCCTCGACGACGTGCCTGTACACACACACACACACACACACGTGTTAATGTAACTATCTAAACGTACCTACGCTTAACAGCCTCGCCGTTCAGGACGTCGTCGATAAGACACGATCGCTGGCGAACGATCGCATCCGTTCGAGCCACGTACGCGGTAGGATCGAGAGACAGATCGAGCTGCTCGTTGGCCACCTAGTAGCACAGCTCTGATAAGATAAGTTCCTGTCTCGATTGTCTCTCTGTGCGTGCCGCACGTTGGCACGAGCTATTTGAATCTAACGCGTAATCGTGCAAAACATTCACTTATCTTCAATAAACAGAGAGAGAGAGAGAGAGAGAGAGAGAGAGAGAGAGAGAGAGATGACCAGAAAGTCTTTTTGAATATTTAATCGTAATCCTACAAATACGAAAATTAAAAAGAATTTTAAACAATACATAAATATATAGGACGAAGACAATGAGTTGTCTTTTTCGAATATCAATCGTGATTATATGATATATATCTAAAAAGATAAGAAGAAAGACATGCATATACGTATATATACGCAGAATAAACTAAAAAGAGATAAAAAGAAAGCTGGAGAGAGAGAGGGAGAGAGAAAGAGAGAGATATAGATAGATAGATAGAGAGAGAGAGAGAGAGAAAAAATAATGATGTAGCACGTAAGTGTAAGCTAGTTAGTAGATATACGTATAAAGAAGTAGCGTTAGCTACTGGCTCATTGGTAGCATCGCATAATTAATGGGGGCACAAACCCTGGCTAATGTTTGTATGCAAATTAGTTTGCTCTATCTATCTCTTTCTCGCGTATGAACAGGAAAGCACGCACGTTTATGATTATCCATCTCCGTCCACCACCATGTCCCCACATCCCCGCATTCTCACCTTCCACCTCCTCCTCCTCCTCTTTTTCCTCCTTCCGCCCCCATTTCACCACCTCCCGTCATTGTAAATCAAAAAGACACGTCGTATTTTAACTCCCCTCGAGCTATGAGCTTGTTCTTTTTTAAATTGGACACATTCTCTCGGGGATACTTAGTTTAGTTAGCGGGCGAAGATCGATACCAAACGTTCTGATTATAGACGACGTTGCTATGAAAAGGAAAAAAAAGGAAAGAAAAAACAAAGAGAGGGAAAGAGACAGAGAAAGAGAGAGAGAGAGATAGAGAGAGATAAGTACTAAGGGAAAGTTAGGGTCTTGAGATAAGTTCGATAACATTGCGAAGGACGAGTCATCGTTCGATTTGTCTTTACTCTGAAACTCGGCCAGGGTCCGAGAAGTAAGCTTCACGGACACCCGGTATTAGACTGTAAAAATTCGCGCAGTAGAATAGCCGACGGGCAGTTGGCATATATGTATATGTATGTGTATATATATATATATATATATATATATATATATATATATATATGTATGTATGTATATGTATGTATATGTATGTATGTATGTACGCATGTATATGTATATATAGATATGCAGGAGCGTGTATCGTGGGAGCCATGGCCGGTAGTGGCACGAGGACCATTAATGATGCATAGCCCGTTGGCGTTAGCCTGGCAGTCATAATGACCGAGTCGACTGGTCGACTGGATGGCTAGCTGGCTAGCTGGCTGGCTCGCTAGCTGGTTGGCTCGCTAGCTGGTTGGCTGGCTGGTTAGCTGGCTGGCTTGCTGGCTTGCTGGCTGGCTGGTCGACTGGCTTGCTGGCTCTGTGCTCGTGTCGAAACGCGAACGTGTCGTTTCAACGGCTATATACGAGCGTATATAATATACTATATGTATGCCACCGGACGAACGATCGTCGGCTCGCGGCTCTAAATGGCGCTCCCGCCCGCGCCTCCTGTCATTATCCTTATTTTCGAGAGGCCACGCCAGCACACTTTTCCCTCCGTCCCTCCGTCCCTCCGTCCGTCCATCCATCCATCCATCCGTCCCGTCCCGTCCGTCCGTCTGTCCGTCCTTCCTTCCTTCGTTCGTTCTTTCGTTCTTTCTTTCTTTCTTTATTCATTTCTTCTTATTTTTTTCTTTATTTCGTTTTTTCTTTCTCTCTTCTTTTTTTCTCCCTTACTTACTTTCTTTCTTTACCTCTTTCCCATTCTTGTGCGCCTCTTTTTATCTTTCCTCGGTACGAGGTCCACGGACGATGACGTTACGACCTTACATTCTCTATCTTCGTCTCGTGTTGTTCTTCCAAGGAATTCGCCAGGAGCCGTTGCCAGCAGGTCATTGCATGCCAGTTAGCTGTTCTTGATACGCGTCCTAGAAGACGCGTGGGATTATAATCGAATATATATATATATATATACACACACACACAATTGAACGAATGGAAGGAAGAGGGTGTATGGGGGTTCTCTCTCTCTGCATACGCATTTTTCTTTTTCTTCTATTTTCTCTCCTTTTATTTTCTCCTCGCTCGAGTTAACAACTAGACGATATAAATCCGCGTATTAAATTTCAAATTTCCTATAGAGATAACGTTATCGTTAAAGAGGCCGAGTTATCGCGAAACTCGAAAACGTAAAAGTAGTAACAGAAGAAGACGAAAAAGAAATGTAAGAGAAAGAAGACGAAAAAGAAGAAGAAGAAATATAAGAGAAAGAAGACGAAAAAGAAGGTGAAGAAGAAGAAGAAGAATGTATGTATTTTTTTCTTTTTTTCCCACTCATTCTCTCTTTCTTCCTCGTTTTTTTTCTCGATAAAGTTTGAGTAGGATATCTACCGAACGAACGAACGAACGAGAGAGCGATAGAGCGAACGAGCGAATGTCGTTAACGCGCCGCTAAGATCTCGCGAAGTCGGCTCGAAAAGCACGCGTCAAGTCCGATGTAAGAAATGAGCTAGATGATTAAAAGCTAAAGGTGAACGAGCACGAAGATACGAGCATGAATCTCGCCTCGTTTCGATCGAATGGCTCAAGCGCGCGAACAGTGTGTGTGTATGTGTGTGTGTGTGTGTGTGTGTGTGTGTGTGTGTGTGTGTGTGTGCGCGCGCGCAAAGCGCAAGATAAAAGATATCGAGGAACAAGACGGAGCCGTAGCTCGAGGACGCGTTTGACTCGAGACTGTGGTAGAGAGCACGGTTAACAGGTAGTTGGTATATCGCGAGTACGGGAATACGTTCCTTCTCTCTCTCTCTCACACACACACACACACTCTCTCTCTCTCTCTCTCTCTCTCTCTCTCTCTCTCTCTCTCGCTCTCTCGCGCTCTCTATCTCTGTCTCTCTGTCTCCCTATCTATCTTTCTCTTTCTCCTTCTCTTCGTTATACGTTCTCACGC
>OU426997.1:2280729-2288229 GCA_911387935.1 Dolichovespula saxonica
GCCTATTGGATATTACGGAATTCTCATAGGATGGATGAGGAGAGGAGAGGAGAAGAGAGGAGGAGTGGAGAGGAGAGGAGACCGTATCTATCGATCGGATATCGAGCCGTCGCTAAAGATTTCTCCGAAAGGATTCGAAAAGGGGAAAAAAGTGGATATTCTCGAAGGGGTCTCTCGGACGATTCAAAGTCGCTTCGCAGAGGACGGGCGCGTGCAAAATTTCGAAACGATTGACCGTCCGCCAGCGTCGACCTACCCAGCAGAACTCTCCAATACACGCGCACACGCGCGCTAACACATGCACGCGTGCACGCCAGGCTCACGCTCACGCTCAAACTCATACGCGCGTACACGTAAAGGCGTACAGTCATCCGTAGAAAGAGCCTAAAGTGAGACAGTGAGAGAGAGAGTGAGAGAGAGAGAGAGAGAGAGAGAGAGAGAGAGAGAGAGTGAGAGAAAGAGGACGAGCACGAAGCGATGCGTTCTCACGCACGGTCTCACGCACGAGAGTTCGTTCGCGCGTGTATGCGCGTGGCACGTTTGCGTGGGTAGAGCGCACTTCGCGGCGCGCGTGCCGACGAGACCTTCCCTCCTCTCTCTCTCTCTCTCTCTCTCTCTCTTTCTCACTCCCTCATCCTCCTCTTCATCCTCTCTTGCTTCTCCGCCACGTCTCGCGAAGCCCGCCGGCGTCGCACGCTCGTTCGGCCTGACTCTCCTCCACCTCCACACCTCCACCTCCTCCACCTCCTCTTACTCTCCATCCTCCTCCTCCTCCTCCTCCTCCTCCTCCTCCTCCTTCTCAACCAGCTCGAGCATCGAGCCGCGCCACGCCGAGTTCCTCCAGACTTCCTCTCCTTTCCTCTCGGCCGCCCACGAAACGGCCACCGCCCCGAGGGCTCATCGCCTCTCGGCCTCTCTCGAACTGTTCTCTCTCTCTCTCTCTCTCTCTCTCTCTCTCCCTCCTCTCTCCCTCACTCTTTCTCATCTACCTCCTCTCGCCTCAGGCCAGGACCCCTCTTTCTCTTCTCATCCTCCTCCTCTTATTCCTCCAAAGCCGTCATCGGCCGCTCTCTACCCTCGTTGATCGCTCGTCTCACACGCTCTCCCTCTCTCTCTCTCTCTCACTGACACACACACACACACACACGGAGAGAGAGAAAGAGAGAGAGAGATATCAGAGATACATACACGCATACCTCTCTATCGCCCTCTCCGTCTTTCTTTCTGAACGTCCGCATGACGTCGTACTACTTCTCTTCTCTTCCTCCTCTTCTGCTTCCTTCTCCTCCTACTCTTCCTCCTCGTCGTCGTCTTCGTCTTCGTCTTCGTCGTCGTTGTCGTCGTTGTCGTCGTCGTCGTCGTCGTCGTCGTCTTTTCGCTCGCGAGACGAGACGGGAAGAGATTAAAGGCCGTCGTCGGAACCTAAACGATGCTTATCGCGCGCCGTCCGTCGCGCGTAGAAACTTCCTTCTCGCACGCTTCCTATACATGTACATATGTGTGTAATATATATATATATATATATATATATATATATATATATTACACACATATATACATATATATATATATATGTATATATATATGTATATCTATATATGTACATATATGAATCTGTAGAAATACGCGGCCACTTTCTATGCACGTATGTTGGTATGTATGGATGTACGGATGTGTGAATGTATGGATGTATGTTCGTGAGTATATATGTATGTAAGTCGATGATAACGAGGCAAAGTCTTATCGTTTGCAAGGCGCCAATACGTTTATTATCACTACCCCACTACCACCACCACTACTATTACTACTACTACTACTACCACCTACACCATTAACAACGTTATTACTACCGTACGATACGATACGAGTCGAGCGTGCGATTCAACTCGGCTGTAGGGTACGTCGTCGTCGTAGCGGCGGCTCTCTTTGATCAAACGCGAACTTTCCTCGCGTGGAATTTGGTGGAACAACGCAAAAGCGATTGAAATCGTTTCTATGTACGTGTGTGTATGTATATATGTAACGCGCGCGTGTGTACTCTTGTAAATTACGCCACACGCGCAACGATTTTAAGCTGGCCGGCTGGCTGCTGGCTGGTTGGCTAGTAAGCATGCATGAACTAACTGTCTGTCGGTCGGATATATACACACATACATACATACATACATACATACATACATACATACATACATACATACATACATACATACATACATACATCATACATACATACATCATACATACATACATACATACATCATACATACATACATACATACATACATACATACATACATACATATATATATACATACGTACGTTCTTACGTACTTGGAAATCGCTATTAATTCTCTATTCGAGCGCGTGTAATAAAATTCCTAGCATCGATGACCATCGAACGGACGGCTGCTAGTGTCTTCCTTTTTTATTTTTTTTTTCTATTTATATTTTTTATTATCTTTAATTAATTTTTCTCTTTTTTTTTTTTATATCTCTTCATAGAGACCCTAAGATAGAAAGTGGAAAGAGAGAGAGATTCCTCACAAATCGAACGAAAGAAGAACACGCGTACGAAAAAGTCGTGACATTATCTCTCGATCATACTCTCTACGTTCTCTCTTCGACGTGGTCTCTTATCAAAAGGGCGATTGTAATCTTCCAACGAGAATCAAAGTTCTTAACGATTATAATGATCCACATGAAATAATATCGTAGTACGTATATATAATTCGCTTTTCTCATACCAGCCACCTATAGTCCACCTCTCCCCTCCCATGTACGACAACATCTCGTCAGAGTTTTTTAAACGTACCGAGAACGACAAAAAGAAAAATTATCAGTTTTGAGCGAGGATTCTTCGAGAGGAAGAGAGAGGAAGAGAGAGAGAAGGAGAAAGAAATAAATATGATTTTTATCGTGCGGCGAATCAATTTTTTTTTTCTTTTACAAGCAAAGACGATTGTTTGAAGAAGTTTCTCATTACGATGTAAAAAATAATGAAATCGGCAAACGATGAGAGAAAAAGAGACACAGAAAGAGACAGAGACAGAGAGAGAGAGAGAGAGAGAGAGAGAGAGAGAGAAGAGGAAAGTCTAATCGAAACGACGGACGATGTCCTCGTAGTCATCGATAATGACCGGAGCCGAGGGAAAAGTTCAGCGTCGGTCACGAATGAGCTGACTAGAAGCTGTCTCTCTCTCTCTCTCTCTCTCTCTGTTTCCTCTTTCTCTGATCGTCTCAAGCGAGAATATCGTGATACGCGGGCGTTAAATTTACCGCTCCCACGCAGATATCGCGTTACGCGCGAAGGAACGAGTATGTTCCACTAGCGAAAATGTTCGATTTTGCGCGCTCTCGAGCGAGAAGAGAACCGCGCGATACTCTTCGCCGGGCAGACGGCTAAAAAACATCGAGGGAAAGGGAAAGAGAGAGAGAAATACAGAGAGAGAGAGAGAGAGATAGAGTGAGAGAGTGAGAGAGAAACACCGATATCCAAATCGGTTCCTGCTTCGACGCCACCGCGAGAGACGGTGGCTGCTGAGCAATAAAACGACCGTGAGAGGTACGAAGGCAACACGCACGCTCGTGAGAGAAAAAAAGGAGCGATGCGAAGTGAGCACGAACCAGCTTAAAAGAGAGAGAGAGAGAGAGAGAGAGAGAGAACGATTTAGAATGAACGCGTACGAGATAGCGAGAGAGCGAGCGAACGAGAACGCGAACGAGAACGAGAGAGTGAGTGAGAGAAAGAAACGTCCACACGAATTACAAGTACGAGCGAGAAAGATGGTATGAGCAAACACGAACGCCGATGTCCATGTGTACGTGTATGACAGAGAACGCGGAGCACACGACCGAGAGCGGACGCTAGAGAGAAAGAGAGAGAGAGAGACAGAGAGAGGAGAGAGACAGAGACAGAGAGAGAGAGAGAGAGAGAGAAGAAAGAAAAGAGCGCGCGTAGCCGCAGGCAAGGGCGCGCGTGAGCGGGCAAGCGAGCCTTGTCTCCCTCCCTTCCTCCCAACCGCCCGCCCGCCCGCCACCACCGCCACCCCGTTCACCTCCCGCACCCCACCACATCCCCTTCCCGAGCAAGCTCTCTTCTCTCTCGACAGTAGTAGCGCCGCCGCCGCCGCTGCCGCCACCGCCGCCAGAACGTCGCTCCCCCAACCCCTCGGCCCCACGCACGACCAACCACGGCGCGAGCGCCCCTCGCCTCCTCGACCCACACGCGCCAACCACGGCGAAAAGCCGCCAGCGATCGCTCGTCGCCTCACAGTCCGTCAGCGTTCCTCCTTGCGCGAGCACGCGCGACACATTTGCTCTCTCTTCCTCTTCCTTTATACATATATGTGTGTGTGTGTATATATATATACACACTCACACACGCAATACGTTCCATCCTTCTGGCTTCTTCTTCGCTCCACTTTATCGCGAAACGTTTTTCATCCGGGGGTATCGACGGACGCGAATTTATCGCGTGCTCGCGTGTCAAATCTTTATCTCTTTTTCTCCTCTTTCTTTCTTTCTTCCTTCCTTCCTTTCTTTCTTTCTTTCCATCTCTCTCTCTCCCCTTCTATCTATCTATCTATCTATCTATCTATCTATCTATCTGTCTGTCTGTCTGTTTGTCTTTCTCTTCGCATTATAAAAAATAATTGTAACAGTAACAAACGAATATATATATATATATATATATATATATTATAAACTGAGAGAAAAAGAGGTGATTCTTTGACAATTGGAAAGCGTTTTTTAATCGATAAGAGTGAGATACATTGTCAACTGGTGTCATTTTTGGATTAAGAAGAACGAAAGGAGTATATGTCTATATATTATATATATACAGCTCCAATTGTATGGATTATATTTGTTCGGTTTTGGTGTAGAAATAAGGAAGGACAAACGTTAAAGGAAACGGTAAATGAAAAGGCGTCTCTCTTAAGTGTGTGTTAAAAATTATCGGACATAAAGATCGTAAGACTTGGATTCTTTTTGAATTTCCCCCGGGGGTGGATCATGATCGCGAGATTTTAATCGCTCGAATAATACTCCGTTCTCTCTTTCTCTATCTATTTAATTCTCTATCTATTTATCTCTCTCCATCTGTGTCGTGAGATTGGGGGAAAAGAAAAAGAGAGAGAGAGAGAGGAGGGGTTATAGAAAAGGGACGAGTCAAGAGAGAAAGAGAGAGAGAGAGACAGAGAGAGAGAGAGAGAGAGAGAGACGCGTCGTCTCATCTCGTCTCGTCTCTCCCTATTTCGCGAGTGACAAGTGGTCGGCGACGCGCGCTTCAACCACGTGGCCGCTGGTGTTTGCGCCGGTGTTGTGTGCTCCCACACCAACGGGGTGTCGAACGCGATCGCGAGAGAAAATTTCTCAGTTGGGACAAGGACGAGGAGGAGAAGGTAGAGGTAGTGGTGATTGTGGAGGTGGTGGTGAGACTTTTCTTTCCCCTCCCTCTCATACGACCTGTGCGTTGAGACTGTAGTCGAAGTTTCTTGTTCGTTGATCTAAGAGACGTTAAAGTCGGTGTGAAGTAGAGAATAAAAGAAGAGAAGAAGAAGAAGAGACATTCGATTAAAAAGAAGAAACAATTTCGCGCGCGCGCTTGGTGAGAAGATAAAAAGAGTGAAAGAGAGAGAGAGAAGAAAAAAGAACAAAAGAAAAAAAAACAGAGAAGTAAGAAGGGTACGGAAAAATTTGTTGTGTGATCCTATGAAAAACTTTTGAAAAGAAGAGAGACTTTCGTAAACGAACCCTCCCCTTATCGTTAATCGATATCACGGAAAAGTCCACATACGTACGATCTAGTTCGCATTGGACACTGTGATACGCGAAATGCTGAGTGCCTCGGCCACCTCCAGACAAGAAAGTAGGGTGCTGCGAACGTCGTTTTTGAGGGCCGTGAAGGCCTGCTAAGATGACCGCACGTCTACACTCGCTGAGGCACCAGGAGAAGAAATCAGTCGGCAACAGCCACAGCAGGCAACATCATCAACAATCCCAACACCAACAACAACAGGCGGTACATCAGGGTCCTAGCCCGGCACCCAGTCCCAGTCCTAGCCTTAGCCCGAGCCCGAAACACTCGGACGGACGTCGAGTAAGCCTTGTTTTTCTTATTTATTATTATTATTATTATTATTATTATTATTATTATTATTATTATTATTATTATCATCATCATCATTATTATCGTCATCATCATCATCATTATTATAATTATTATTATTTAATATTTTCCACCGTATGCCGTCCTTCGCGAGTATACAGATGATAATCATCAATTCGCTAAGAATCATTGAAACGAATTTAATTATTCGCAATTGGAGCACGTTTTGGGTCGAACGATCGGGATCGTCGTGTATTTGTTCCGACGAAAGTTTATTTGGGCTCAAGATTCGTACGTTAAAGCTATCTTCTCGAACGGTCCAATTTTTCACAATTAATTTCTAATAACGTAAAATTATCCGTAAATTTCTTCTCTTTTTGTTACCCTTAAGAAAGAAAAAGATATATATATGTGTATATATATATATATATATATATATATATATATATATATATATACATATATATCTCTTAGAGAGAGAGAGAGAGAGAGAGAGAGAGAGAGAGAGAGTGTGTGTGTGTGTGTGTGTGTGATCGTTTGCTCTGTCACGGTAGAAAACATCGTTGGCACCCTCCATCGTTCGACCCTTTTACGTGTACCTCTAATCCCCCCCCTCACCACGAAGCTCGGGCGTGATGCGATCCGGCGCTAAGCACGTGCCGCCTCTTTCAACCCTCCTTCTCCTCTCCTCCCTTCTGTTCTAACATGTCGCGCGTTCTTCGCTCTTTGTCAAGTGACCGCACAAATATCGAGAACGAAGGGAGCGCCAACAGTATGTAGTATGTAACTCGAATTTCTTTCATGATAATGATAATGATAATGGTGATGGTGATGATGGTGATGATGATGATGATGATGATGATGATGATGATTACGAATCTTCCTTCGAATCTCGAGCAAATTGCGTACATTAGAAAGGAGACCGTGACGTGAAAAGTCTGTACCTTTGATTATTTAATAAAACAAAAAACAATAAAAAAAATAGACAAAATAAATAGATTCACGATCGAAATATCATATTATATTCCATAGAAATTACGATGGTTATACTGAAATGAGATGTACCGATCAGTTCATTATTTCTGGATGATTATCGCGACAAATCTTATAGTATGTTCATTAAGAAAGTAGGTCAAAGAATCCTGACATATGTAAGTGTCTGTCTGTCCCTCTCTCTCTCTCTCTCTCTCTCTCTCTCTTTCTCCTGTGTGTGTGTGTGTGTGAGAGAGAGAGAGAGAGAGAGAGAGAGAGACCTGTGACACGAGAGGAGACTTTGAAAAATTAACCATAACTCTCGCTTTTATCCACTTGTCACCGATTGTTTCGAAGTTCCATTAAGAAAGAAAAAAAAAGGAAAAAAGGGAAAAAGAGAGGAAAAAAAGAACTAGTTC
>OU426997.1:2293229-2310729 GCA_911387935.1 Dolichovespula saxonica
ACAACCTGGCCTGTCCAGGTACAAGGCCGGCTACCAGGATTGCTCGAGGGAGGTAAGTGTGTCTCGTCGTCGTACGTATCTACATACATACATTTTTATCTCCGACACAACACACACCCTCGCGTTTCTAACATTTTTCATTCTTTTTTCTGTTTTTTCACTTCTCTCTTTTTCTGTTTTTTCTCTCTCTCTCTTTCCTTCCCATTCTTTCGGACACCCCTTATTTCCTACGACACGGACTTCCGTAAAATTTAATCAGTAAAAAACATAAGCCATAGCTATAAATAATGTATATGACACGAGACATTGAGAAAAACGCTTGAACGAGATTTTAATAATAATCGTGAATATCTAATTAAATTACACGATTTCCAAAGAAAGAGAAATCGAGAGAAAGAGAGAGAGAGAGAGAGAGAGAGAGAGAGAGAGAGAGAGAGAGAGAGAGAGAGATAGTTCCTCCGGAGACAATTTAAGAACGTTCAAAAGATTAAGGAGCAAGGAGCAAGAGAGAGAGAGAGAGAGAGAGAGAGAGAGAGAGAGAGAGAGAAAGAGAAAATGCTAAGGGAAAGAAAACAGGATTCGCAGCAGGGAGGATCGATGGATCGTTAGTTCGTTCGTTCGTTCCTTCGATCGATCGATCGATCGACCAATCATCGATCGACCGATCGATCGACCGTGGACATAATAGAAAAAGTCGTTGGAAAGGCGACGCGATCTCGTAGATAGAAGCCATTTACCCGCGATAGTTATCACCGTCTTCGTCCTCGTCTTCCTCCTCCTCTTCCTCCTCCTCCTCCTCCTCCTTGAAGTCATCGTCGTCGTCGTTGTCGTCGTCGTCGTCGTCGTCGTTGCCTTCGTTTGTCTCCTTTTCCCGCCTTGTTTCGCACCGCCACGGGGTAGTTTGAAAGTGCGAGAGGGGAAGTTGAATTCCAACGCGTTCGGAGAGCGTGTAATAGGAGAACTCGGTAGAACTGGTTCGTGTTACGACGAGAAACCAAGGAGTGAAGAGAGAGAGAGAGAGAGAGAGAGAGAGAGAGAGAGAGAGAGAGAGAGAGAGAGAGAGAGATAAAAGAAAGAAGAAAAATGAAAAAGTGTGAGTGAGAGAGAGAGAGAGAGAGAGAGAGAGAGAGAGATAGGGAGAGGAACGAAGGGAGGGATATAGAAAGACGAGCAGTAGAAGAAAAGTAGTTGAGTGGATAGTAGTGGGGGAGGAATTCTCTCTAGGAAGGATCTAAAGCCACCCTATATGCCTGTACACGACGCGCGCGCGCGCAAACGCAAACACACACACACACACAGAGAGAGAGAGAGAGAGAGAGAGAGAGAGAGAGAGAGAGAGAGTACACATACTCTCCGATTCCATCTATCCATCTCTGTCTTTCCTTCGATCGTCGAGGTATCGGATTGTCGCTGGAAACTCTCGCGTGACTCTCGTGAACAAGTTCGCGAAGCGCATTAAGGGACGCAATCATACGTATGTACGTACTTTCGCGTTCGTCTGTGTGTGTGTGTGTGTGTGTGTATGTATATATATATATAACACTAATATGTGTACACATACGTACATGCATGTGTATAAGTATGTATACGTGTACTAAGTAGGTGCTGGCAACGAGAAGCCAGCCAGCCACGGAGTCTAAAGTAGAAAACTCGTTGAAAGCGGACACCCCGTAAGAACGGAGTGGCGTGCCACGCCGTCGGACTGAATTTACCGGATAAGCTAGTCAGGTGTATCACCATACGATATACCCAAAAGTGGTATACGACGAGCGTTCAACGCGTACCGTGTACCCACTTATATACACAGTTAACTTGCGTTAAGTCCAAAGTACGCAAAGCACGCCCGCTTTCGTCACGGACAACAACGCGGATTCGAAAATATCCGACATCTTTTCAGGGGAATCGAAAGATTTTACGTAGAAATAACTTTTTCTTGCGCTTGCACTCTGAAATCGAGTGAGTCAGTTATAATCGCTTAACGTGAACTGCTATGTTCTCTCTACGATACGTACACACACACACACACACACACACACACACACACAGGTACATAGACAAAATATCCGTCTACGTTGTATCCGTGCGATTTTAAAAAAAGGAACGAACACGCGTGTACGTTGTACACGTTGTAACAGCTATAGGAAGAATGTAAGGAAGAAAAAGAAAACGAAAATCTTAGATACAAATGTTAAATAATTAGAAGAGAAAAAAATTTTTTCCCTCCCATAATAAATTAAATTATAATAGAAACAAACAATCGATGTGTAACAAGATAATGGGAATAATGAACGTACGAAACTCGATATATATTTACGATCGAGTACTTTATTACGATCGAATAACTCCAAAATTTGTTACGCGTAGAACTCCAACGGTAAATAACGAGATACATAACGCGATCGTGGTTACGTACGTCGTCGACGTTGTACCGATAAAAGTTTGCCCGATGATCGACAAAAACACAGGACACGACCTATCGTAGTAGTCGCGTACGTACAGAAACGTTATCGCGTTCCGTGCCCGCGGCGATAAAGGTGCCGCGAAAAGAGAGGTGCTAAACGTTAAACCGTGCGAGAGCATAAGTACCTAAGTACATACGTGCGTATCTTTCCACTCGGCCACGTTTTTCCAGGAAAAAAGAGAGAAAAGAGAGAGAGAGAGAGAGAGAGAGAGAGAGAGAGAGAGAGGCTGAAAATGCGGAAACGGGGGAAGTATACAGAAGGAGAGAAGGAGAGGAGAGACGAAGAGAGAGAGAGAGAGAGAGAGAATCGCGACGATTATCGCGATCGTTCGAGACAGGATGGACGACGTTCGTGCGAGCAAACTCGACTAATGACGCTTTACATAACGCACGAGAAAACGTTGAGAAAGGCTCTAGAACGCTTGTGCATAAATAAATAAATCAATAAATCAATAAATAAATAAATAAATAATAAATAAATAAATAACAAAAAAAAATTGGATTAAATTAAATTAAATTAAATTAAATTAAATTTAAATTTAAATTAAATCAAACTGAAAGTTGGCTCGTCCGCGTCTACTTCTATACGTATAGTATATATGCATATGTATACAGAGTGGCAATAAAGATACGTAAAGCTATGAAAAGGGATGTTTAGATAATAGAATATTTTCGACTTCGAAAATAGAAGCTATATATAGCATGTGTGTGTGTGTATGTGTGTGTGTGTGTAAAAAGACCAAATTAAAAAAGAAAAAGCAAAGCCTCGATTCATTTTGTTAAGTGTAATTACCCGGATACCTGATAGACCTTCTCCAATCGAAATAGGAAAGGCTTAACACACATACATGCAAATATATACATAATATATAAAAAAAAAAAATTTCTCCGGTTGTATCCATTGTATTTTTTAAATACGAACAAAAGGATGTTTAGCATACCATTATAGAAATAAAGCTTTCGATGTACGAAAAGGACAAAATAAAGAGGAAAAAAGAAAAAGTAAGAGAAAAAAGATAAGAAAAAGAAAATGGATAAAAAGAAAGAGAAAAGAAAGGAAAAAAGGAAAAGGAAAGATCAGTTAAAAGACGTCTCTCTCGTTTCCTTTGCTGAAACGACGCGCAAACTGTGCAAGCGGTTCTTGGTCGTTCTCCGTGTTAAGTACGTACTGCGTATATATATGTGTATATACACACATATGTACATGCAACATATATATATATATGTATATACTCGTAACGAGAAAGAGAGAGACGAACGATCGTTCGAACTCCTTTCGGCTGCTGGTTCCGTTGTTGCTGTTGCCGCTGCTGCTGCTGCTGCCACCTCCACCTCCGCCACCTCCGCCACCTCCGCCACCGCTTCTCGCATGTAAGCGAGATTACTGGTGGCGTCGGTTATCGCAAAACTACGAGCGTGGCTGACGCTGCGTCGCGATTAAGAAGCACCGACGGCTACGGCCGTAAATCGCGAGTGGAAGAAAATAAACGCGCGAACGTTGCTGCGGCGAAACGAACAAACCGATGGACGAACGTATGGTTGGTTGGTTGGACTGACGGAGGAACAGACGGAAAGACGGACGGACGATCGACCGCGTGAAAATTCAACGCTCCCTCCTTCCTTTCTGCTTCCTGCTGCCCCAACTTCCATTTCTTTTTTTCTTCATTCCCCTCCACCCTTTTATTTTTTTTTGTTTACTATATATACATATATATATATATATATTTTTTTTTTTGCTCCATATATATACACACAGATACATATTGTTTTGTATCTATTTATGGATGTATATACTTTTTTGTTCACTTTTTATAGTTTTTTAAAAACTTTTTTATTTCCTTTATATGTATATGTATATATATATATATATATATATATATATATATATATATATCGTTGTAATTCTTAATTTAAAAAATAAAAAATTAGATCATTGCCATACGCATTGCTTAACAAAGCTGGGTTTTAATTTGTGTTTTCTCTTTTTATTTTTTTTCTTTCAATTTTGTTACTCGAATAACACTTTCGTGATCACCAGTCTTCTCTCACGTACACGAGATGGTTTTATATAAACGACGGTTTCGATAAGAATATTTAACCTTTTCGTTCTTTGCGGATTATACATAAGCCCTCGAGAAAATGGACACCCAGATACGGGTTCTTATACAAAACTTTATATATCCCCCCCCCCCTCTCTCTCTCTCTCTCTCTATATATATATATATATATATATATATATATATATATATATATATATATAATATAAGATCTGGGAGTTTCTAATAAGAATATGGAAACGGTCCGTATGTTACTGTTACATCGTAGACTGGGTTAACATAAAGTAATAAGTTTCATTTTACTTAACTCGTCAATAATGAAATATTTAAATAATCGCTCTTAAATTGTATAATTCGATATACAATTGATATATGCGACAAGTATATATATATATATATATATATATATATATATATATATTATATAGTTTTAATACTAAAAAAAAATATATAATAGTAATAAATGAAAAAAATTTTTTTTATAAATATTACAATTCACTTGACGTCGTTCCTACGATACAAAATTTATAAATAATTAACCTTAAACGGCGTATACGCGGTATTGTTACATATATTTACAGTATGAATAATTCCAACGTTCAAAAATAAATTAGCTGATAGATTATATAGTTCGAAAATAGATAGAGTTGATAAAATAAGATTGGTTGATAGAACGAAAGTTTTAAGAAATATATTCTTGCCGTCGTTTGTACTCACTCAACAGACAGTTTGTTCTATATATCGACGAGGGGCCGTTGCTTGCAAAGCGGTCGTTAAATTGAGAAAATATGTTGCTCTTGATTGCCATGCGGATGATTCTTCTATATTCGTTGTCGCGTATGCCACGAAGGAGTTAGTAATACCAGGACGTATGCACTAGTGATATAACAAAAAAAAAAAAGAAAAAAGAAAACGATGTAAAGATCGTAAGTAAGTATTTTTCTATACAAACAGGTGTACACGTTTGTCGCGTATTTTTTTTAAACGAAGATAACCTTACTTTCTAACAAAGCTAACCTGAGTTACAACGCGTAACGCTTCATCCATATAAAATTATACAACATATCGATTCTCCCCGTCGTAGTACCGTCCCCCAATATTTTGACTTTTGATTTTCTATTTTTCACGCGCTACGCGAAAATCTTCAAGAAAATTACGATCAAACGACGAACAACGAAATAAAAGAATAAATTCTACGTAATTGATAACAACACCGAACGCGACTCATTACAATCGAAAACTAATTCTCCTAGCGATGCGCCATTTCTCGTTAATTACTTATATTATATCATAATGGTTATCACGTCATATAAAATTTATTCTTAAAAATAAGACTATCCCTCACATTTCCGATTGTACATAGCTGTAACATAATTAACAATTAAATAAAATTATACATTATCGAGATATTAATATCTTCGAACATATCGGTGTTAGGTAGGACATGTATGTATTGAAAAAAAAAACATACATATTTCGTCACACGTTAAATATCTTAAATCAAAGAAGAAAATAATCATCTTTCTTTCTCACTCGTTCTCTCTCTACACACACAGACGCAAATCGGCGATTATCCGATTTAATTTCGAAGTAACGATAAAGCTAAGTACATTAAAAAAGAAAAGAAATCACGTCGAAAACGAACGACATACCATAATTAAAATCCATATATGAAATTTTCTTCCAAAGCAAAGAGTATCGTAGTATCTTCGTTGTCCCTTTTATACGACGATCCGTTCTCGAGCGTTGCCAAACTTTTACTGATTGAGAAACGAGATCATGTGGAGGACAAAATTTTATTTTGTTTGCACGAATGTACCTACGTATGTGTATATAGAAAAAAATACACGGAGTCAGGACGAAGTACATAATAAATGTCGCGGTGAGTTTACGTAATAGATACATACGTATGTACGTACCTTTAGAGCTATAACCCCCGAAGCTAATTACTACGCTAACGAATCCTTCCATAAAAAATCCGATAATCGAAAGCAACAATTTCGATAATCGTGATCGTACCAAATGTCACATCGCTCGTCGGTCATTCTTGTAACTTAAAAAAAAAAAAAAGAAAAGAAAAATCATTGGGCACATTTCTTAATTATTCACAATTTACGATACTCGAAGTTCTTGGCAATAAATGAATTCTTTTATCTTAACAATTGTATCTATAACTAAAAGACAATAACGATATGACGCACAAACGTTAATGTGATTATAACGATGATAAAAATGTAGGAAAAATTCGAGAGGAAGAGTCGACGTCCCGTAGGAATTGTGAATCACGTATGTACGTGGAACGTGCCAGGAGAATTTTATTCTTAAATATTATTCGATAGCTTTTCTTCTTTTTCTTTTTTTTTTTTTTAATTGTTCAGAGGATTACGTAAAAGAAAAAATATCTTTGGTTATCCTTACCGGTGTGATCCAAGTAGGTGAAAAGTTTTCTACGGGCGCATTCATACGGCACTTTCGGAAAGTAGAGAGAGAGAGAGAGAGAGAGAGAGAGAGAGAGAGAGAGAGAGAAAGGAAGGAGATGGACGATGAAACGACGCCACGATGACGACGACGACGACGACGAAGGAGCAAACTTTCAAGCAAAGTCACGTCTCGGTGTGCTCGAGAATAAGAGGGTACGGAGCCACGAAGAAGAAGAAGAAGAAGAAGGCTCTTCTCTTCTTGAGGCAAACTTTACGGGCTCGTAAAGCGTACGGCGAAGCAATGAGATACGACGCCGTTGTGTATACGCTTTTGTCCATTGGTCCATTTCCGTTCCTCTCCGATCCGTTTTGTTTCTCTCCGTTTCCAATCGCGTTTCCGTATCGATGACAAAAGGAATATATCCACGTTTCCTTAGTTGGGCACAATTTTTAAACGAACGAGAGTAGATATATCGAACGAATATAATCGTCGACGGCTGTCCTGTTTTACGAACGCCTCTTCTTTCCTTTTTCATTTTGTTATCAATAAATCAATAAATTATAACGAAATAACAACAACAAGAACAACAATAAGAATAGTAATAATAGTAAAATAAAAAAAAAATTATAACAATAACGTTCTCCTGCGATATAAATCCGAATATATGGAATACGAAAGGGAAGGACAAAGAGGAAAAAAAAACGAAGTAAACGTGCGCATCGATAAAAAAAACATTAGAAATAAATAATATATTCACAATTGTCTACAGCTCGTTTTCACGCTAAATTTATTGAAAGAGCACACTTCGCGTGCTTACTCTCTCTTTTTTCTCTCCCCCTTCTCTTTTCTTTCTTTCCTTCCTTCTTTCTCTTAACAAACCAGATCGGAACGAACGTAGCCGGTAGTCTGTAGAAGTACTCCAGAACGCGCAAAACTTCTCTCCAACACCGGATTCGGTTATTGCTTTATTTTGAACTAGCGAACCATAAAAGCTCGGGATCGTAGTAAGCCAGGGCAGCGTCTCGGAAACGAGGCCCGTAGAAGTTTAGTCGGACGTGACGTACCGTGCGCGCGTGAGTCGATATTTTAGCCGTCAGCAAAACTCGCGGCCCCAGCACGCACCCACACGCGAACGTGACGCGGGCGTGCGAGAACGAGAACGAGAGAGAGAGAGAGAGAGAGAGAGAGAGAGAGAGAGAGAGAGAGAGAGAGAGAGAGAGAGAGAGAGCAAACACCCCACGTTTTAATATATATATATATATATATATATATATATATATCGCGCGTGGGTTAAAGTTGGAGGCAGCGGATCGCCAATTCGGAGCGTCGTGTTCTCGATTAACGGGATGGGTGGGGAGGGGGAGGAGATCGATCCTTGCTACCGCGATGCTTATAATTACAAACGCCGCTTATTTTTTCGACGATGCGATTGATTCGAAAGAGAGATGAAAGAGGTAGGGATGAAGGAAGGAAGGAGAAAGGAGAAAAATGAAAAAAGGAGGATTCTCGTTTTCAAGCAAATCTTTTCGTTGATGGAGTTTTTTTTTCTCCGCGAGTAACCATAGCCATGATAGGAAAAGGAACGAACGCGAACGTAGAATTCTACGTTATAAAGTATTCAGATCGTTCGTTGGTATATTTGCCGTCTCTTCGAATTGGAAACGTATAGCCGCGGAATTAACGGGAGACTTTTTTTTATCACGGCGGGTGGGTGTGCGTTATCGTCACGACTATTAAATAAATTACAAGCGGCCGCGAAAATATCGAGTAACACAACGACTAATCTCGCGGGCTGGTCGCGGCCCACCGCCGCCGTTAGCATGCCGCTCCAAGCGGGAATCACGGGGATTAAAGAGCAGTCGGCAAAATATTCAATTACGCCGTACAGCCAACGACGATATAATATGGCGGGAGATCTAGCGTGGAATTCGTTATCGAAACATTCGCGCGTTTCCTACGCGAAAGAGATTCTTTTACGCGAGAAAAATAATTCGAACGATTTACCGTTTACATTTATTTATTAGGTCAATAAAATGAACTATTATTTTGCAGGAGGAAATTTAAACCATTCGTTCCATCATTTTACAATGTCCCGCGTATCGATCGTGTTACAGGTGAGCCGATATCTCGATGCACCGGACATCATTACGGGCAATACGACGCCGATGGACCCGGCGGTAAAGCAGAGGTTACTCCGTCATCTTGACAGTTGCGTGTCCGAGCTTGATCTAGATCTTGGATCGAGGCCCGACAGCGGATTGGGTAGCAGTCCGGGTAGCGTGACGGATCGTGTGACCGGAGCTACGAGTCCTGGTCCGTTGGATCACCACGTGCCACCTACGCCTCATTGCAGTACGGCCTTGAACCCAGCCGGCCTGATAAAGTCCGAGATACCGGAGATGGAGGCGGCCAGGCCGGACAGTAGCACGACGGCCGGTGACGAGAATAACAACAGTAGCAGGCCGACCTCGGCATTCAGTCAAGTTAATCCAGCTGGTCTGGATCCGCATCATCCTACCGGCATACCGGTCGATCAAGCCTCAACGTCACAGCAAAATCCGAATATGCTGTCGGTCGTTCAGGTTATACCATCGAGACTACCCGACGGCCAGGTGGTCTTCCTTCTACCTAGTCACTACGTCCAACTAGCCGCGGCGGCTGCGGCGAACGGCATCAGTATCGGACCGAATCCACCGACTGCGATCTGGGCGGCCACCAACATGTCCTTGCTAAAGGCAACGGACAAACTGGCGAAAAGACCTCACGAGGAGATGCAGGATTGGCAGGAAGCAGCGACAGGCGTGAAACCTAGCAAGAGCCCGCGTATGCAGGATCAACCCGAACAGCCTCTCGATTTTACTACCAATTCGAAGAAATTGAAGACGGGCGCGAGGACGTCTATTCATGGTATGCCAGGTGTCGAACATCAACAGCAACAGCAACAGCAACAGCAACAGCAGCAACAACAGCAGATACAACCACCATCGCGAACGACGACCGACGGGGCGATCGTACACGAGGAGAGACCCTCTAGTCATGCGGGCAGTGAAATCGCTGTTGGAATGCCATCCCCATCACAGCTCGGTCAGCAGGCCGTTAAGGATGAAGAGAGCATGTGGAGGCCTTGGTAAATCGAATACCTTTGGCCGATCGATCGTCGATCTTATTTGTATATAAATTATACACACATATATATATAAATATATATGTATATATATGTTATATATATATATATATATATATATATATATACTCTCTAACGTTTTATCGACGGAAATTCGAGTGAAATAGCTTCGATTCGAGACAACATACCCTAGTCAAGGAAAAGGCAGACGAGATGATTTTTCCTTCGCGTGAACGATTTCATCGCAAGGAGCCGAACATTCGTCGAAATTTTTCTCACGACTCGTTGATACCAACTCGTACAAGAGAAACGTGTAAGTACGTGTATATATATATATATATATATATATATATATATATATATATATATATATATATATATATATATGTATGTATGTATGTATGTATGCATGTATGTACATATGTACGTATGTACGTGCGCTAACGCTAGCAGTCTGACGTCAAACACGAAGTTCTTTTCTCTTCTTCGAAGCAGTTTCATGCGATTCCGAATGCCAAAGTAGTAAACGAGGCGAAAAAATTTAACGACCGTAAAAAAGGAAAAAAGAAAAGAAAGAAAGAAAGGAAAAAAATACAAAAAATAAAAAGACGAAGAAATTATCTGACGTCTGATGGGGCTACCGAATTTTCTCCGATGGGAATAAATATTAAAAAGAAAGTTTCGTGCAAAAACTTTGTTCGATTAAACGACGACGACGACGACGACGACAACGACAACGACAATGATTATGATGATAATGATAATGATTATGACGATGACGATGACGATGACGACGATGATGATGATGACTATGATAATGATGATGATGATGATGATGCGTAACCAACGATAGATACGTATCGTAGATACGCGCGTTATGTCGTTTAACAATTAATTGTATGTATGTAAATGAACGATGAAAGAAATAGTAAAAAGAGCGATGAATCGTAAGACGTGCGTTTATGCGTGAGTGAAATAAAAAGTGAGAAATTGAAAAAAAAGTGAGTATTGAATGAGCGAGCGAGCGAGAGAGTGAGAGTGAGAGAGAGAGAGAGAGAGAGAGAGAGAGAGAGAGAGAGCGAGTGATGACGTTAAATGCGTTTAAGCCGAGACATCGTGTGTACATAATCCCGATCAGAACTATTGCTATTGTCGAGATATAGATTTATTTTGATGTTATCTAGATGTATATGCGTGTATTATTAGCAAGAGACTGCGAGAGAACGAGAGAAAGAGTTTGAAGGTGGGGTGGGATGGGACGGAATGGGGATGAGGGTTGGGGATGAGGGATGGGAGGGAAGGAAGAAAGAGAGATGAGTAACGGGGTGGGTGTGGGTGTGGGGAGGGGGATAAGAGTGCAAGATAGCGAATGGAGTGAAAGTGTGCGAGATCGTGAAATTACACTTTGTAGAGACACCATCATCTCACCACGTAAACTTACGTCTATAATTGCTAAATATCCCTGGAATTCGAATTCCTTATTCAATGTACTTAGACAGGCAGTCAATATAGGCATATATATTGAACTGTGTATATATATATATATATATATTAATTATCACTCTTCATTTCTCTCGATTTCCACGACCTTATTTCCTCGATCAAACGACGATTAAACGTAGGAAGACCGCGTAGGACGAGTTGGTGGTATCCAAAAAAAAATATATAAAACATGGTAAGTAAGTAACGAGAAATTTCTTGTTAGCTGCGATGGATGTGATATGATAAATGAATCGAATATATTAATGGATAATACGAAATCTGTTCGGTTAACGTTATCGAAACGTCGCATGCATTCGTCGATCGTGTCTGGACTAGCGCACGTTTTAATTATACAATTTGATCACTTCCGTTTCTTCGCTCGATATATACTATATCGAATAACGAAAAGTCATTCTTAAAAGCTGACTCACGATGTTTTTCTACATCGTACATATATAATTGCTCTCCCTTCCTCTCTCTCTCTCTCTTTCTTACACTCATTCTTACTCTTTCTCTATTTATCTTTCTCTTTCGTTATTCGTCTCTTTCTTTTAATGCGTGCGTTTCGCGTGGACGACCTTCGACGAAGCATCTTTCGGCCGCTAAGGAAGAAGACGAGAACGGCAAGGGCAAAGTGCCGATCGTTAATGCCAATCCTTTTCTTTCTACTTTTCTTTTTCTAGTCATTAAACTTTTTGCCCGATCGTCCTAGAGCCCGCGCGCGAGTCCTAACGACCGTGCCGCGAGAAACCGATTACCGATCGTTAAGTCCGGCTATTTGCGCCAGGAGAGAGAGAGAGAGAGAGAGAGAGAGAGAGAGAGAGAGAGCGTGTGTGAGAGAAAAGGAAGCGAGAGGGAGGTGACCGCTCGTAAACTTTTCTGTTTTTTCTTTCCTTCGTGATGTTACTACGACTAGAAGACCACACTCATATTCTTTTTCGTCAGCTTCGGCTAAATCGATTGTTAAACATATCGAATCGAATTGAATCGGATCGGATCGAATCGTATCGGATATCGGATTCGAAAGGAAGAAAAGAGAAGAAGCAAAAAAAAGAAATTACAAATTAAAAAATTTCGAACGGTAAAATTCGTCAAAATTCCTGCATACGAAAACATACGAATATCCTTTTAATATATATGTACGAACGCCTCGCACAATTAGAGATATTTAAATGCGAATTGTATTATTAAATAAAATGATACGATTCAAATGTGTGATGCACGTCTATTGTATTTACATACATACCCATGTAGACGAATTATATAGACGCTATTTCGAATTCGCATCAATAATCAGATGCAAAATAAATAAATATATATATATATATATATATATATATATATATATATATAAGTATATATATGTACATACATATATATATATTTTTATCGAAATACATGGATATAATGACTCGAAAATCCGTGAGTCCGAGCAATTTGCGTGATCGCTCTCACGCAAAATGACAAGGCTGCATTATTAACGTGCTTGTCGAGTCGGTCGACCATGTGCATGCCTAAGTACATATGTGTATATATATATACATATACATGTACATACATATATATATATATATATACACACACACACACACGTGTACGCACCAAATCCGGACTTCAATGCGTGCCTCCGACTCCTGACACGCGTGTGTGCTCTCATCGTGACCACAAAAGGACTATATAATTTAGATAGCGTAATTGACTTTGACGATTACGATACGCACGCCCGCCGCCAACACTTTCGATCAAAGGACACTTCGATTTGATCGCCAATCCAAGTAAGTACATCATCGACGTAGCAAATGAACTTCTTGGTTTTATTAATCTTTTTGTTGGTTTTTTTTTTGTTCTTCTTTTCTATCTCTTTTTTCTCCCGTTTTCAAACGTTTCATCTAAGTACACGTATTTCGATTCAAACGGCGACACATTTTATTAAAGTTTGCTCCTTATTAATTGAAACGCGCGACGAAATAACGAAAATGGCGGTAGTTTGGATCGAAGTCGTTCGATCGTTTCTCGAGTATCGATCGGTAAGATAATCAGCGAATCGCTCATGTCAGCCACATGTACGTCTTCGTTTCGATCGACGATACTTTCGAAATAAGAATAACTGGCCCTTAATTCGTTAATACTTTCGAGTACGATATATGGAAGGGATCGTTTCGAAAAATCGTCGAAAGAGATGTACAAATAAATTTGCATAAGAGTCACGTTTTAATGTCAGAAGGAAGGGGAGAAAGAAAAATGAAAAAATAAGAAAGAAGGAAAGAAAGAAATAAAGAAAAAAGAATTGGCGACCAAGAAAGGGCGTGTTTCGTCGTCCAGCTTGAAGGATCATTAAAGGCGAAGTTATCGAGTCGTAATCGGGGGCCGAATTTCACGGTGCTTTTATTTATTTTTTTTTTTTTTTCACTTGGCAGAACTTTTTGGTAGGCGCTAATTGAGTCATATCATTAGCATACGCCAACGTAAACCGCAACGTAACTCTGACGTCTTCCGTGCGGCCTTCTACGATTATCCGGCTATGTTCCTTATTAAAAGCTCGTTATTACGCGCTTTTATATGCGTCGTTGAATCCACTTGTTTTCCGGCTCGATTCGTTTCCAGCGTTAAATTTTTTTCCCCCGGTCTTCTTCGAGGAGTAGGGAAACTTGTTATTTTTTTTTTTATTCCTCCCGTTTATTCTCTTTCTTTCCTTTCTTTTTTTTTGTTTTTTGTTTTTCTCATTGTTAATAAATTCATAACAATGAAAATGATCGCACACGATGATATCTGAACCTAATCGAAAGAAAAATCATGCTAAGGTAACGATTATAGATTCGTTCCATTAGGACGAGTAAAGAAAAAAAAAACCTTTGCTAATCAAGCTCCGACTAATTAGTTTCACACGCTTACATGATTAAATACATCAAGATATGTACATATGTGTGTGCGTGCGTGCGAGTGTACATTGAAATAGTATGGAACGTAGTCATCGAGTCTCGTTACGGTTTAAGTATCGAGCGTCAAGATCGAGAAGCGAGGAGCCAGCAGGACAGAGAAAGAGGGGAAGGGGGGAAACAGGTAGACCGAGAGCAGAGGGTGGCAAATTAGAGGGCGGCGAAAATTGATAGGGCCATTGCGTCGGGCCATAGGCGTGGCTCGTGTCCGTCAAACGGACGCAACGTGCACTCTCGAGGCATCTACCGAATCGACTTGCCAGCACCTGAGACTCTCGTGCCTCTCCAGACTCCTACCCGATACTGAATTATAGACCCTTATATACCTTACTATAACAGAGAGCGTAACCACGGTAGTGAGTACGAGAACTTGAAGCTCTCTAGAAAATTATCGCGTCTTACCTTGTGTGTGACCATCTTTTGATTAAACTATATACCTACACTCGCACATACATACGTATATATATATATATATATATATATATATATATATATATATATAAATGAAATAGTAAAAGTACTAGAATGTGAGTTGTTAATCTGAAAGGAAAAAAAAGAAAAAATTTATGCTAACTCTATTGGCGTCGTTCGCAAAGCACCAAAGCAAAAGGGAAAAGAAGCTTATCGCGTTGGCACTAGCTACCACGAGATAACGATTTCTTCGAGCATGCTGAAGCCAAAGGATAGATAGGTAGATAGATAGGTAGATAGACAGATAGAGAGAGAGAGAGAGAGAGAGAGAGAGAGAGAGAAAGAGAGAGAGAGGGAGAAAGAGAGAAAAAAACGAATGAGAAAAATGCGAATGAAAAGGATAGTTGAACCGGGAGCGTAGCACAGTCCTCTCTCTCCTCGTAGAATAATCCAAAGATTCTTCTTCTCGGGCTGATACGACTCTCGAATTTTAATAAAGGTCTTTGCCTGATTTTAAATTCTATTCTGAGGATCCTTCTTACGAAAGAAAGAAAAAAAAAAAATAAATAAATCTGTATACCCTTTGACCTCAAAGTAATGGCGAAGGATGTATTTCGTTGAAGATCTTTTTCAGTCACTTTAAGGATAAAAACGAAAGCAAAAAAGAAACAAAGAAAAAGAAATAATAAATGAAAACGTGAGAAACTTTCGTGTAACAGTTTTAAGAGTCCTCATAAATCTGGCGAGAAAATTTGAATAATTGACGAGCCATCGAATCGGAAGAAACGTTATCGCCGAATACACAGCGAAACTCAACGAAAGACGAAAATTGTTTTGCGAATAGTTCCACGGTAGTTGGTATATGATATTGCGGAAAATGGGAGCGCAACGGTGAAACTTCGAGCTGGAATTCGGACGTGCACCTTTCCGTGCAATTAACCGTCTTTCCTGAACGAGCGAATGCGCGTAAACCGACTCCGTCGAGCGGTTTCCCTCGGCTTGCTCGCTTAATTAATTACACCGTGGAATTGAAAATTGCCTCGCGCCTCGTTCGCCCGAGGGTAAAACGTGAGAGAGCAACACCCGCCCGGATAACGAGAATCTGTTTACGGAAAGGTGCCGCAGGAGTTCCCGTACCGTGGAACCTTTTCTATCAAAAATGCTGCCGTTTGATGCGAACCCGAAGGAGGATGGAGTCGAACGATGAAATAAATCGAAAGAGAAAGGATTCCCTCGGTGTATATGTAGTTCTTGTTCGCGGTTGTACATGTTCGCGCGGTTGTGCTTATGTTTGTGCATACCATGCTCAGCCGTTAACGTTAGCCACCACCTGCGCTAGAACCATAATAATTGTCCTGACGTTCCTGATTAACGTTACAGATCACAGGGTATATCGTGCGCCGTCGGACTCGTGGCAAAGGGCCAATTCGCCCTGATTATGGCAGGTGGAATATCAGCTGTTATTACCAGCCCTGCCACCTTTCCTCGCTCATACGTATCTCTTTCTCCGACTAGTGTCCACCTTTTTGTGAAGTATTAAAAAAAAAAAAAAAAGAAGGAAAGGAAAGGAAAGGAAAAAGAAAGTGAGAGGGAGGGAGAGAGAACATAACACTCATCGAGAATGATAATATAAAGGTTCTATCCGAGTTTCGATAAATCCATCCTAAGTATCGATTCTTTCGTTCTCCTCGCTTCTAACTCACTTAACACGCTCTCTCAAGAATAAGAGTTCCTCTTCCTTTGAGAGGAATTTCGAAAGCACCACTTGACGGACCTAAAAGAATCTAAAAATACACGAAAGAACGCGCTACCTGACGCTACCTATCTCTCGTGCCCCGCGGACTCCGGTCCTCGGACTTAAAGGAATCTAACGATGTACACGTAAATCGGCCAATTTATCCAGCCAATTTTCGAAAATCACCTTTGCAGAGCCGAGAAAACGAGTGAGGCCACTATGGCAAGCAGCAAGCACAGGCGAAGCAACGACCAATTTCCGGTGGTCTCGAGATCCTAGACTAAAAAAAAAAAAAAAAAAAGAAAAAAATACAAAAAAACGGCGAAAAGAGAAAGTCAAACAAAAAGCCGAGGAATAAAAAAGAAAGAAAAGAGAAAAAGGATTCACGTTCAACCTTGATCGATCGATCGGTCGGTCCATTAACAAATGTGGCGGCAAGTATTTTATATTTCAATAAGAGAGATATTTTATTTTCAAACGGAATAAGATATCCTCTCTCGATTATCATCCTCACGATATGTGACGTGATCGAATATATAGTTATAACGGGTTCGTGAAAATTTTAAGGACAGGTGGGTAATGCCGGCCGTCTCGAGGAACGAACTTTGTACGCTGACACTTCGAGGAGCGAGCCTCCGAACTTCCGACTTCTAATAAGGGAACCGCGTGCGCACCTCATCGCGCCTCGCCGCGTTCCTTAATTACCCACGTCTACGAGTTCCAAGTCCGGACTTCGGTATCCTAATACCCCGCCATTACGCGATTAGATTGCACTTTGATCCCACCGCAATACCATCCGAAAGGGTCGTCTTATATACGAACATCGCTATCGGTGATGGTAAAAGGAAAAGTATCGTCATTTAAAACCGGGAC
>OU426997.1:2315729-2348229 GCA_911387935.1 Dolichovespula saxonica
GGCAATGCAACTACAATGGATAACGATACTTCACAGGATCTCCATTTTATTATAATACTCAGCCTAATATATGTGCATGCATTATTAATCTAGAATATAATATTATATTAATTTATGATAAAAATATGTTATTCTGTTATCAGTAGGAACGTACCTCTGATTACTTAGACACCTATGCTAGAAACAGATACGCCATTTTCTTGTATTCTTTCTCTCTCTCTCTCTCTCTTTCTCTCTGTCTTTCTCTCCTCTCCCTCTCTCTCTCTCTCTCTCTCTCTCTCTCTTTCTCTTTATATATATTTTTCTATCGTGTGAGTCTATTCTTTATTGATTTCAAACAACTAATCAAATGGTACAGCGTATGCGAATGAAACGATTAACTTCATTTTCATTAATTTAATAACCCATATCAGCAATAAGCATTCGAATAGCTTATTTTTGTATTTTTATTATTTCCTCTTTTTAATATGAATGTTACTAAATTAATGATACTTTTGCGAGAACAGGAAACAGGCCATTTTTTTGCTAATAAATATATATATAATACACACACACACATATATATATACGTATACATATGCGTATACATATGCGTATACATATATACATACATACATACATATATATATATATATATATATATATATTTATAATTTGATTCTTTTCTTTTACACGTATGGGTATCGGATTTATTAAATATTAATTAATACGATATATCATAATACAATATGGTTGTGCATTGCAGTTTCATAGAAAACGGTATTCTTCGTAGCTTAAATAACGAGTCCCGTAGTTTCTCCTTGATATATGTGCATACGATCCGATGTGATGCTGGAACGTTTAATCATTGGATCCTACCGGACTCGATCATCCAATGTCACTAGAACGGAGTTTCAGAAATCACTGCCAATTCTTTCTTACCGTCTTCCTCGGGTCGTCCTTGAAACTACGAGCGGCTACGCACGAATACGTGCTTAGGTGAATAATACGCTTTACGGTTTAGCAATGGCAGTGAATACTATCGGCTCTCGCTCTAGTTATTCGAAATATCAGTTTCTCTCTCTCTCTCTCTCTCTCTCTCTCTCTCTCTCTCTCTCTTTCTCTCTCTCTCTATCTTAAATACATACATACACACGGAACAGATGCATAAAAATTCATACTACATATCTTCCACGCTCATACATTCTCTATTTCTCTTGATTTCTCCTCTGGTCTTCTCTCTTTCCCACGTGTCCTCTCTACTCAATTCTCAGTCCTCTCGTGCACAGTTCATAGCTTCTTATACCAAAAGAGATAATGTTCTCCCTCGCTGACTTGTAGATCGTCAACGCCTGAAAAATAAAAATGAAAAAAGAAATAAAAAAGAGGATTCCGTCAGTGCAAATTCTAATTGGAAATAAATATATAAGAAATGGTAAACAAGGGTAGCCTCAATTTTATCGATATCCATTATACGTAATAACGATCCAATTATAATATCGATCAAGTATCACCTCCAGGTGCGACCAATTGATTTCCAGGTGGCGAGGAGGGATCAGGCGGTGTTGGCAGTCGATAGAGCAACCAATAATGATAGGACATTGGTTCCTCCTTATAACCAGCCAACGTATGGACATAGTGTCCGTTTGGCCATTCCGATGCGGCAAATTGAAAGTGCGGTGACATTTCAGCGGCTAACAGCATCACGCCATAGAAGGTTTCGTTTTTCGGTGCGGAAACCGTCAGATTGTACGTCTCATTGACGTTACTTCCGACCCACAGCGTATATGAAACGTTCACCATGATCGGTACCGACGTACCGGTGATAATGGTATCCGTATTACTGTTGTTGTTACTTCCGGTTGTCGTGGCTGCTAACGTTTCACTGTGATTCTCCAAGGTCGCTACATCTGCAACTCATAGTTTCAACAGGACATATCTTAATCGTTCGTCATAGATGATACGTTCATACTTCAAAAGTTTCGAGTCAATGATTTGATCAATTATTGAGACATTTTCTTAATTTCAAGATTAAGTCAATGGACTCGATGAGAATTGCGAAGAAAAGATTTTTTACTGTTGCTCGTAGTAAGTCTGGGTGGTGAACTATCCGTCAGGCCCTGTCCACAATCGAGAGCACGAATACTGGCAAGGCCACGTGGTGAAACGCCAAGTAGTGCCTCGGCTGTGGCACGAATGTCACCACCGAATGAACCGTCCAGACGTTGTTGATTCATCAACCACGTTAACGCCGCCGATCTGTTCCAATTGTCTCCGGGCTCGTTCTCGACCTCTTCTAAAGCTTGCATGACCAATGCTGTCGTATGTAGGTCACCGAAACTACCGTCTAATCTTTGCTGTTGTGCCAAACCAATCGAAGGTTTTCGAACGAAATGATGCAAATTTCTGTGTCTATGATCTTGAACAATACACCTCAGCGCCAGTATCACCATTGCCACGGTATCTAAAAGCGAGTATATAATCATAAATTTTTAAATATTCGTTCAATGTTCCGAATATACATCATAAGTAACAATGTTAGTTAACAGACCAACGTTATGATCCTGCGCAGCATTGGCAATGTCCAACAAACGACGTATTTGTCGTTTACGTACGTGAGCCTGAGCGCTACACGCGGCCAAAGTGGTGAGCGCGAATTCGTAATCGGTTGGTGGCTCGTGATGTTGCAAGGTTCCGATCAAATCGTGCCCATGGAATTGTCTTGGATCCATGCACATAGCGTTCAAGGCCAAAGTGTAACGAGCCAAACGAACCGGAGAAAATCCAACTTCCCTATGTCTGAAGAGGATCGAAACGTAATAGAAACGACATCGGAACGATCTATGGATGTTTCTAACGTAACAAAGAAAATAATCACGTTAACTCCTTTACAATGTACCTCCAAAGCAAGAGAACAATCTCCAATTCCATCTCCTTTGAACTAAGTTGCAATTCTAACGGTGCAGGTGGTGCCACGTTATCGTTACGTGATAGATTGCCCAAACGGAGAACCAAAATCACCCTGTGAGTATCATTACCCCATCCGGCGTCCTTGTCTCGCTGGCTCCATAGCCAAGAAGTGGCGCGTTCCAAGATTATCTCTGCTTCCGTATCCGTAGAAGATGTTTCCGTATCCGACGGTGTAAGTTCCGTGTTACTTCCTGAAGAAGAAAAAGTAATCTTTGCGATAACAAAGACAAATCATAAAGACACCTTTATGAGATTTACCGTGACAAGGACAGAAGATGCACAACCAGGCAAGGAAAAGAATCACGGCTGCCATGCTAGCTCTACCCCACATTATCCTTTGACGACGATTACCTCTAGTTTATCTATATCGCCTGTGTAATAACGAACATACGTAATGTTAGTCATCGAAGTAAAAATAATAATAATGATAATAATAATAATAATAATAATAATAATAATAAAAATATCAATAATTAAAATATTAAATAATATTCGTTGACTTTCAATTGAATTCTTATTTAAATTTACCGAACGGTTCAAAGGTAAACGTATATTATCTAAGTAATCGAACAATCGGTCCAGTTAATCTAATTTAATCTAATCTAATCTAATCTGATTTGATCGATGATGATGTTCGGAAACAACAAATCGTTCTACCAGGAAACATTTTAATAAAGCCGTATCGTATATATATATATATATATATATATATATATATATATATATATATATATATATATATATATATATACACGTGTAGGAGATAGAGAATATATATATATATATATATATATATATATATATATATATACACGTGTAGGAGATAGAGAAAGAGAGATAAATAGAGGGGACACACGCACGATGTCCACGATGGTTCCAAGGTTCTCGTTCGGTTAAGCCTACTCCAAACGATGTTCGAGCTTTGGTACATAAACTCCGTACACATACACCGTAACAACGATAAATCGCGTCTGCTGTATAGCACGGCAAGTGGAACACGGGACACGTCGAGCGTCGGTTCGTCCGATGGAACACGGGACCGAGCACGATATTGCGTAGGATCGATATCATGGCGCCTGTCGCCCTCCGAGTCAACGTGAACACACACACACACAGAAACAGCCAGACAGACAGATACACATACACACACACACACACACACACACACACACACACACATATATATATTTACTCGGTCGCACACAACGACGTACATAGTAATGCGCGCTCAGAAACACACAGCTTGGTAACCATGCTAGGTATATATGCTTTCTCTCTCTCTCTCTCTCTCTCTCTCTCTCCCTCTCTTTCTCTTTCGCTCTCGCTCTCGCTCTCGCTCTCGCTCTTTTCTCTTGCCTACTCTATCTACCCCATCTACCCTTATCTCTCTCTCTCTCTCTCTTTCACTCTCTCTCACTCTATCTCTTTCTCTTTTGCTACGCTTTATTGTCTGTACCTAGCATACCTTGCATCCTCCATTGTGCTCGCGAGATCGCGCGCTACCATTCCGCGCTATCGAACTTCACAGTTAGCTATGTTGCATCGGTGTTAGTCAGGGGGTATTAACCGAATACGTCTTTTCCCCCTCCCCCCTCCGCCATGCTTATAACTCCGCACGCTAGGAATACAGGGATGATATCAAGCGCTTCTTCTTCTCTTGCTTCTTTTTTCCTTTCAATTTCTTTTTTGTGTTTCTGTCCCTTCGTTTTTTTTCTCTTTTTTTTTCTCACTACATTTTCTCTTTTTTTTTTCATTTTTTCCTACGTCTACTCCCTCAGGGTGCCTCAATGAATACAGCCATGAAAAGAAGAAAGAGAATAAGAAAAGAGGGGGAGAGGGCGGGGTAGGACGGGGGAAGGAGGAAGGGCGGGGAAGGCAAACGCACGAGTGACTTTTCGCAGCTAACCGCGATAAGTTAATGATCGGTGCTACTAACCGTGAACTCTGTAAGGGACTTTCAATAGCTGTCGCTTTACCCTTAATTCACAGACCGGAGAAAGTCCTTTTTTCGGTCGTTCACCCTTCTATTATATAGTATACATATATTTTTTATTTTTATATATGTGTGTGTGTGTGTATACACATATCCCTTTGACTATGTAGATATTATTAAAATTCGAAGAATTCCATCTAATGAATTTTTAATCGGACAAGGTGCTCTTCTTGCCCGCCACCCTTTGTACATAATAAATTAAGAAGGCGTAGGAAAAGTGGAGTATAGTGGAGTTAGATCGTTCGATAATACAAAGTTTTCAACATTTTCTATGTACCTGTAGAGAAAGTTTTTTTAAAACTTACATACGGAAATATACCGGTATTCGTTCTATAAGCGTTTGAACGATAAGAATTTCGAAGAATAATTTAATTGTTCTTATTTCCCCCCTTTAGTTGTGTTTTACCTTGTACTATAAATCCGAATAAGGATTTTCTATTTTTCTCTTTTTTTTCTACGTAATCGATCGTAAGATATACTATATGATGGTTCAATTATATATATGGTTCAATTTGAAAATAAAATAAATTCTATATAATGATTTGATATATAATTAAAGCCGTAGAGAGACGAGACCATCGAGATAACAAGCGCACGGTGTCTGCTAGTAGTAACGATCGAATTTTGTCAGACCCTTGGAGCACTCGCAGAGTGTTAAGTAGTCAAGTTTGAGACGAGTACGACCCCTTCGTAAAAGATAACGGAGAGTAATTTCTCTAACGAAATTAATCTACAGTCACTCCACTCTTTTATAAATTATTACTGTGGACGACGTCGATCGATCGCGAATCGAACGACCAAATTTTTTTTCTTTTTTCTTGTTTTTGTCCGTTTTTTTTTTTAATTTCAGAACGATTCGTTGCATTAATCTTTATATCGTATTTTATCTTTGTAAATAATATATTGTTTATTAATATGTTACCGCGTGCGATACTACAAGAACGAATTAATTTAACTTCACTCTTTTATACTTCGCGTTTGCTTAAAATGTAAAAATTCTTTTGTAAGTTTAATTAAGAACAATCGAAGAAAATCGCTGCAATGAGAATGTTATGAACGTGTAAACGAATTTCCACATCATCGTAATCAACTACATTGCTACCGTTCTCGTTTTTTAGCAATTGTGCTCGAAAATAAAAAAAAAAAAAAGAAACTGATCGAATTTTAACAAACGGCGCGTGAATTCAAAATAAATCGATATTTCGCGTTACCTTGAACTTCCATAATAGATTCTTTCGCCAGTTAAACACTTGAAAAGATTCTCCGAAGGATATTGGTCTAGGACATTTGTAAAAAAAAAAAAAAAAAGAAAAATCTCCCGACTTTTACTCTTTCGTCGAGATTGAAACGATCTAATATACCTATACGTGTCTCGCTGAAAAATGTAAAAGCTTATGCGGTACGGTCAAGTTTAATCGATAGAAGTAAGAAACGATTGATTTCTGATAAAAAAATAACGAAATTAGAAGATTACAACAGAACGATTAAAATGGAGAAAGAAAGAGAGAAAGAGTAAAAAAAAAAGAAAGAAAGAATAAAGACGAATTAATTAGACGAAAGCCCGAATAAATAATTAACTTACGATTTGTTAAAACTTCTCTTATAATTTCGATCGAAATAAATAAATAAGTAAATAAAATTAAAAAAAAAAAAAAGGTAAAAGAAAGAGAACACAGTCGATTAATCAAAACTAAACTGTTTCCATCGTATTTACAAGCGTTCGTTCATGATCGTATTATACTCTTTGCTTACCGTTTGAGAAATACCGTAGCTGATGACCCCCTCAACTTCTTTTTCACGACGTGGTACGATCTCTTCTCTCGATCGTATCGTATCGTATCGAGAGAAAGAGAAAGAAAGAGAGAGAGAGAGAGAGAGGGAAAGAGAGAAAGAAAGAGAAAGAAGAAAAAGGATAGAAAATTAATCGTTTTGATCGGTATGGCGGCTTTGTAAAAATCAAGCGAATCGTTCCAACGGCAATATCGACGAGGACGACGACGAGGAGAACGCGACGACTACGGCCACCACCAGCACGATGCGCCTGTCTCGTGAATGCGCAATGCAGAGCAAAGCCAGGAACGAAGAGCTGCGCGCCGTGAGGGGCCTCGAAGAACGGCTCTTTAACTACCACCACCACCACCACTGCCACCACCACCACCACCACTGCCACTACCGCCACTACCACCACCAACATCGCCACCAGCACCAGCACCATCGCCCACCCACCCACTCTACTACTACCACCATCATCGCCATCACTATTACCATCGTATTCCCTCGCCCTTTCCCTCCCTCTAATCCCCTTCCCCTCTCTCTCTCTCTTTTTCACTATACTTGGACTCTCGAGGAATACATACACTTGAATTCACACCATATTGGTATACGTACATATACGCGTACAGAATTATACACTCGCACGTTCGAACGCAATACCAACCCTCTCTCTCTCTCTCTCTCTTTTTCTCTCTCTCTCTCTTTCTTTCGCTCCTACCCCGTTTATCCGCCTTTCGGCAACACGCTCTTTCGCGCAGCGGCACCCCTCCCCCCCCCAATGAGAGAGAGAGGGAGAGAGAGAGCAGTCAATCCTCTACAGCTGGACTATCGTGTCTATATGTGTTTATATACATATATACATACGTACATACATACGTACACACACACACACACTCACATATATATATATATGTATGTATGTAATATGTATATCTAGTAACTACATACAGGGTGAGAGCCATGTAATGTGAACAATTGAAAGTTTCTTTGCGTTGAAAATTTACAGTATTGGTAGACTCTGGAAGTTTCTTTCTTTAGCTTATATATATATAATATATACGTGCATATATATATGTATATATGTATACAGGGTGGAATTTGTAACAACCGCTAATTGAAAATATCTTATGTCAGAGTGTCCATCGTTAATAGGAATTTTTTTGTTTTAATTGGACTCTTTACTTTCACGTGCTTTTTCTTCTTTGCGATATTATAAGACAAGACATAGAATAGTTAACTCAATCGTTCTTCGCGAAGAAAAAATTCTACATATTTTTAAAGGAACAAAAGTTAAGTAATATTACACAGTTCACCCTGTATATACATATCCATTTCTATCTATTTTTCCAGCCATCTCCGTCACGCTCGTACTCTCTTTCTCTCTTTCTCTCGACTATCCCTTCCTACTTCACTCTCCCTTCGGTCCTCGAAACTCCGGTCTCACTACTCAACCGACCTATCCTCCCTCGACGAGCTTTCTTTTTTTTCTGTCTCTCTCTATCTCTCTCTCTCTCTCTCTCTCTCACACTCTCTTTTCGATTTTCTTTTTTCTCTTTTCCTTTTTCTTTTTCTTTTTTCATTTTTATTTTACTCCACGGATTTTCCCTGCCACCGAGTCTACCGAGGGTGCGTCGTTTTTTTTTGTTTTCCCGACTTCCACCCACCCTCTCTGTCTACGAACACGCCACCTCACCACCAGCCACCCTCCTTCGTCTCTCTTTCTGAATCAGCCAGCTTAGAATCTCCCAGTGAATCAGCGTGAGACTAAACTTCCCTTCACCTCTCTGCACCCTTCCGTCCTTCCTTCCTTCCTTCCCTTTCTTTTTCTCTTGTTTCCTAGCTGATATCTCTCGAATCGACGAGACAAGCCACGTTTTGCCGATCGACTAAAACTTCGCGTCGCGCGTACTTTACAAACGGGAAATTTTCATTATTTGACGAATTAATACCGAAAAAAAAAATTAATAAACTTCATCCGCTCTAATCGCCTTATATACAGACGGATTAACCGTTGTCGTAAGTTGAGGAACAGATTAAGTACGTAAAAATGTTCGATAATTTTTCTTTCGATACTGTACACAAAAGAGTATATCAACGATTATCAAAGATCAAAATTATGTTCATACATTGATAATAACGAATTCCATTCGTACAATCTTTATCTACGAAATTGTCTATGTTAACGTATTCCATCGTTGGTAATATATCTAATGCTATATAATAATTCTGATGTATCATCAATTATTTAACGTGACAAGTTAAGTACAAATACTATCGTACGCCGTGTATACACAGTTTTTCATATAATTAAACTTAACGCCAAAATGATGCGTCTGTCAAATCGATATATATCGCATCGCTTATATGGACAAGTTACGACGAATAACATGGTTTCCTTGTGAGAAAAAGGGAAGAGAGTACGGATCGACTAGTTGAAATTCTAATCAATGGCTCGAAAAAATGTTAGAAGAGAGAATCTTGAGATAGGGGAAGAACTCGACGAGGAAGAGAAGTTACTATTTGCGTCTATTTCTCTGACATAACCCTATATAAAGTCCTTGTTTAGATTCAATATATATATATATATATATATATATATATATATATATATATATTTCAACTTTAATCGTTCATTCCTTTTCTTAGTTATACGAGTAAACAATTTTGGATAAACACCGGTAACTTCGTTCGCTTCTATTGGCGCATGTTATTCGCACTAATTTGGTTCATATTTCTAACAATTCTTCTATACTTCTACGACAGCTCGGTACGTTTGATCTTTAACCCCTCCCCCCATCCGATATTCTTATACAATTCTTCAATATAAAGGAAAGAAAGAAAACATTGTTCACTTAATTGGGTGGTACTATGAAAATACTTTTCTTTTTTTTTTTTTTTTAACTTGTTGCGTTACACTTTTCACAGGAATTCAGATGCGCGTTCGTGATACTATTAATGGCGGGATTATGGGTGACCGAGGCTATCCCGGTACCCATTACTTCTATGATACCGGTCGTTCTCTTTCCAATCTTTGGAATAATGACCACAATTGAAACCGTGAGCTGCTACATGAACGATGCCGTGATGGTTTTCATCGGTGGCCTGATCCTGGCTTTCGCAACGGAACATTGCAACCTGCATATGAGAATTGCTCTTATAGTCATGAAAATAGTCGGTTGTAGTCACACGAAGCTTCTTGGTGGTCTCTGTACCGTAACCACTTTTATATCAATGTGGATCGCGAATGCTGCAACCACGGCTATGATGGTGCCCATTGTATTTGCCGTTCTCTACGAATTGGAAAGGGTTTCTTGTTTAATTATATTACACTTGATGTGGTATCGTCGAAATAACTCGAAATTATTATTATTATTATTATTATTATTATTATTATTATTATTATTATTATTATTATTACGAACAAACGAAGTTATTCGACGGTGTCGCAAATCAAAGTATCTTTATATTTTCTTATTAACTTAATTTTTTTATTAATTATTATTCTCTGTCCGTTAATTTTGGAACAGCAAGGACTAGGAAAAGTATTCCACGTTACCGTAGACCCAAATGAACCAGATGCTGATCCGTACGTAAAAGACAGAATGAATTTCTATTCGTCCTACCTCTCCCTCCCTCCGCCCCCCTTCCCCCCTCTCTCTCTCTCTCGTAGAATCTTAAGAACGAACGGTTGCATCGAGCATTCGACTAAATGAAATTCTTTTTCAGGGAATTAAAACCGACGAACGTGACGAAAGCTTATTTCTTCGCGGCAGCGTACGCTTCTACGTTCGGAGGAACTGGAACTTTAGTCGGTACACCAACGAATCTTGTCTTCAAAGGCATCTACGAAAACACCTATCCCGAAGCAGATCCGATCACTTTCGGGCTTTGGACCGCAGCTTGCTTCCCTCAAATGGCCATCAATTCCTTCCTTTTGTGGTTACATCTTCGAATAGTTTATCTCGGCTTTTTAAGACCAAAGAGCAAGGATGCCAAGGCTGCGATGATCGGTCCAGAAGGAGAGAAAATAGCTAATGAAGTGAGCTTTTTTTTAATTTAATAATAAAATCGAATCGTTCCCATCGAGAGAGAGAGAGAGAGAGAGAGAGAGAGAGAGAGAAAGAGAGAGAGATCATTTACTAGTTACATTTTTATTTATAATCTTCGTGATTGTTTCATGGAGGAGTATGAACAGTGCAATAGTTCAAAGATAATATAATAAATAACGTTGTATTCTTAGGTGATAAAAGAGAAGCTGAGAGAAATAGGTCCTATGTCGTTCCACGAGATCGCTGTATCGATACTCTTTTTAACGTGTATATTTCTCTGGGTGTTCAGAGCTCCCGGATTTATAACAGGCTGGGCAAAACTTATTTCGGACGTGTAAGAAATTCAATTTTTTTTTTTCCTTTTGTAAACAAATCCTAAATCCTTACGTCCCTTAAAATCGTTTTGATCTAACAGAGAGATCATGGATTCGACGCCCGCTATTTTCATCTGCTTGCTGATGCTTTACATTCCTAGGGATCCCAATTTTATATACTTTTGGAGTCGAAATCGTAAGCTAATACATCTCATATATTATCACAATTATGTCACATAATGTGTTTCTAAGATTACAATGAAATTGAATTTTGTTTAAATAGCTAGGAAGAAACCATGGGGTCCCTCCGAAGGTTTAATAACTTGGAACATGATTCAACGAAAGATGCCGTGGAGATTGATATTTCTTCTCGGCGGTGGATTTGCTATTTCGAAGGCCAGCAATAAATCCTGCCTGGCTATGCACATAGGCCGATCGTTGTTACCTTTACAAAATTTACACCCTATACCGCTATTGGCGATCGTTTTGTTATTCGTTGGCACTTTAACCGAAGTAACGTCGAACGTAGGCACCGGAAATATCGTTATACCGATAATAGCACACATGGTGAATTTCATTTAGGCTTTTAAATATGAGATAATAACTTGGAAAAAAAAGAATCAATTATAATGGTACCGAGACGATACCAAAACGATGATAATAATAACATGGTGTTATTGTTGCAGTCTTCGGCCATGAGGGTACATCCTCTTTATCTGATGGTGCCAGTGACAATAACGTGCTCCTATGCATTTCGATTACCAGTCAGCACACCGCCAAACGCAATTATATCGATCGCGGCACACATACGTACGCCAATGTTAATCGTCGGCGGCTGTTTGCCCGCAATGTACAGCTTACTCATACAAGTACTCATTTTTCCATTTTGGGGTACCTTCGTTTTAGGTATCGATAAATTCCCGGAATGGGCTGAAAAAACTGTAATTTCGAATTCGACCGGACATTGTCATTAAATCTTCATTCATTTTGCATTCGTAATCCTTTGGCGGTATTGTTAAATACAAAATTTTATCACGATTATTAACGATTATGATATAAGATCGAATATAATAAAGTCATTCTTATAATTTACATCGTTGAATATATAATTTAAATATATATATATATATATATATGCACACGTCAATTACAAAGATTTCTTTTTTGTTCCTTCTTTCCTTTTATTTTTCTTCTTTTTCTTCTTACTTAACTGGAAGAACGAAAGTCAAACTTCGAAACAACAAAGATGGTAGATATAAGTTGGCTGAAGTACCAGAGGTATTTCGGACAATGAAAAGAGCGCAATCAGTAACGCCGCAGGCGCTGCTCCCTGTCTTGCTTGAAGAGACGTCATTAAGGTCGAACCGAATTCTTTCATCGTCGTCTTCTTACCGTCGAATAGAAAGAAATGCGACCTTATCTGAGCCCTTTTCAAGATTCTAGGCCGACTATATTTAGATATTTGAACTTAGGATGCATAGCACGTATGCGCCGGACCGACTAATGAAAATTCCTTCGAGTAAATTCATTAAGGGTGTAGTTCATCAACGCTGATTTTATAATGGCTTATGTCGGCAACGAATTCAAGCGTACTTTTTGACCGATTTTGACGAACGAGGTATCACTTTAAGGATGATCTATTTTAAATCGAAGAGATGACTTTGTTTGAAGCTTTCTTCGAAGAAGCTTCATTTTTACTGAAAACGATCTTGTTGAAAAATGCTGTTTTTTTTATGGAGAAGAATTAATAAACGAATATTTATATATTATATATTGCTTTAATTAAAAACCACACATGAGTACGTTTCTCAGGGCTATGGGCTGGTCAGGCCAGACAGAGATAGAGGCCGGTCGTACAGGCCAGATGGGACCGAAACAAATTGGAAGACTGAAAGGTGAGGGAGCCCAATAAAACTGAACTCTAAGTTACACTGAGCCGATAGTTAGATTGTACATGAAATGGAATATAACCTACGATAGATACACGATATGAACAGTGTTCCCTTGTTGCTCTCGTATTCATATTTTTACCATACGTGTCGCTTAAGTCACACATGCTTCAAACAAAAAATTCTTCGAATAAGAATAAAAGATAAAAAAAAATGAATAACAATAGATACGAAATATACATATATATAAATCATTCCAATATGAAATTAGCTGTATAAATGCATAAAAATAAAGCATACAAAAATTTGTTATCTTAAAGGGAGAGGAAGGAAAGTTATTCGTCGGTCCGTTAAAGATTTAGTTTCTCATATTGAAACAAACCTTGTAAAAAAGAAAATGGCCGAGGAAGTAGGTAGAGAAGGGTAAGTAAAAGAAATGGATTCGAACTGAGGATGATAAAAGATCTTTTATGAGAAGGAAATAAAAATCTTTATCCGTCCCTTATCGGTATAGAGTGGAAAACGGGGAAAGCGAAAGGAAGGCACTCGACTTCTTAAAGACCTATTGGAAAATAATTTACGCCATAATCTGGCCTCTAAGTCTATTACCATTTCTAATAATTTACGATTGTTCGGTATTCCGTTAATGCCACAGTATGACATATATGAAAATTCATAATTAGAAAAAAAAATTCTATTTAAATATTATTTCTTTCGTCAATAGGAAATAAGATGTGCCTTCGTCGTACTGATAATGGCTGGATACTGGGTAACAGAAGTATTTCCCATGGCAATCACTTCATTACTACCTATTGTCCTCTTCCCCTGTCTCGGTGTACTTAGCACAGCCGAAGCATGTTCTTGTTACATGAACGATACGATAATGGTATTCATAGGTGGTTTGATACTCGCCGTGGCCATCGAACATTGCAACTTGCATCTCAGGATCGCCCTTGGAGTTATGAAAATGGTCGGTTGCAGTCATAGCCGATTACTTGGTGGTCTTTGCGTGGTCACCACATTCATATCCATGTGGGTTTCAAACACAGCCGCTACGGCTATGATGTTACCGATTATCTTCGCCATCCTTAAAGAATTAGAAGAGGTCTTTAACATTTTGATTTTTAATCATTGGTATACGTATCGGTGAATTTTATTATCGTTGTTGCTACTTTTTAGGCTGGGTTTGGTAAGATGTTCATAGAGGTGGCTGGCGTAAGAAATGCCCAAGAACAGTAAAAAATATTCTCGCTTAACTTTCGAAAAACATGTTCCCATCCATATATATACACTTTCTCCTTGCACAGAATACTAAAACCCTCGAAGATCACTATGGGCTATCTTTTAATTGTCGCATATTCTTCTACGTTCGGTGGAACGGGAACTCTTGTTGGTACCGGAACAAATCTTACGTTCAAAGGAATCTACGAAAGTACGTTCCCTTCCGCCGAAGGGATCAATTTCACCTATTGGATGATAGCTTCGTTTCCACAAATGGTCATCAATTCTTTTCTCACCTGGTTCTACATCAGAATAGCTTTTTTGGGATATTTAAGACCAAAGAGTAAGGATGCCTTGGCGGCTACGATAGGCATAGAAGGGGAAAAAATTGCGAACAATGTAAATCCAATGACATTGATCAGATATTAACTTATGATATTAACTTATTTTTATAAGACATTATATTCGTAGGTCGTAAAGGCGCGATATACAGATCTAGGTCCCTTCTCATTTCACGAATTCGGCGTTACTTTATTGTTCTTGATATGTATTTTGTTATGGATATTCAGAAAACCTGGTTTCATCCTTGGATGGTCCGAGTTTATAACAGATATGTACGTATTAAAACAATAACCGATCATTTATGCTTTTCTATCATTCGATTATCTTCGTAGAGAGATAAAGGATTCGACGCCAGTTATATTTGTTTCAATTCTTATGTTCTTCATACCAAAAAATCCTACTTTTATTTATTCCTGGAGCAAAAAGCGTAAGCACGATTCAAATTATTAAAAAAAAAAACAAAATATATATACATATGTGTGTGTGTGTATAGTATAATCAATTGTGTATCACGTAGCTGAAAAAAGACCGATCAAATCATCGGAAGGCTTGATAACTTGGAAAGTCATCGAAACTAAAATGCCATGGAGCTTGATGTTTCTACTAGGTAGTGGTTTTGCAATTTCGAAAGGAAGCGTTCATTCTTCCCTTGCCAAATCGATTGGCCACGCTCTCACGCCACTTAAATTTTTACCACCTATCATTATAATGATATGCATCTGTTTCTTCATTGGTATAATTACAGAATTTACATCAAACGTTGGCATTGCCAATATAACATTGCCGGTTATTGCTCAAATGGTATGATATTATCTTAAATTTTATTTCCAATCTCTGTATTAATATTTTTATGTTGACAGAGTATAGCCATGGAATTACACCCTATGTATTTAATGATACCAGCTACGTTAATGTGCTCATTTTCATTTCGACTACCAGTTGGTACACCACCAAATGCTCTCGTAACAGTCGCTGGTCATATCCCAACTAAATGGTTGATGGTCGCAGGATGTCTACCTTCTATTTACAGTTTATTTGTACAAATACTTTTATTCTCAACATGGGGTATCTTTATTTACGATATTGCCGAATTTCCTGATTGGGCTTCGGAAAATAATACAGTTAATGAAGTACATTGATTATTTTACGTATTAATATACGTAACACAAGCAAGGTTATGTTCATGTAATATAGTTTTTAGTGAACATTAATAAATACAACACAATGACTTGTTTAAAATTACATTTATATTACAATGATACATGATTCTTCTAAGTACTTTTGTACAATGCATGTTTACATTTAAATTGAAGATCTTAATTAAGTGTACAGATTTACAAAGAAGTTTTAAGGAATTAGATATTGTTTTAAAAATCAGCACATATGTGTGTGTATATATATATATATATATATATATATATATATATATATATATATATCAAATAATATTTAAGAGGATAAATATACATAAAAATATCAGAATTTTGTTGATTAAAATTATGCATTGTGCAACATTATCCTGTCCTATTCTCTCCCCCCCCCCTCTCTCTCTCTCTCTCTCTCTCTCACACACACACACACATTTTGGAAATATTTAAATTTAATTCATATATTATGCTTATTTCAATTAATAACTTTGTTTCAAGTAAAAAGGATAAATATAGAAATTAGACATATCTAACTCAGAAAAAATAAAAAAATAAACTGGATATACGAAATGTGTAAGGACTTCCTCACATAGCTATTTTCATCTTGATCTATCAAATATAATTAAATTATATCCTCACAGAGGATGATAAAAAGTACCTTTCATCAGGTAAAAAGTGGTTCTAAGTTAGCAAATATAAAATTTACTTTAAGAATTATTTTTGATCAGCTTTCATATCCATATTGTACTCATATACAATATACAGTCTTCCTATTCAAGATCTTTTATGTGAAAAAAAATAAACATTTCCTCTGATTTGTCCCATATCTCAAATATACAATATGCACTTATATCAGTTTCAGTACTCTATTATATAAAAGGTAATGTTAAGTTGGTTGAGTTTTTAAACCTGGTGAATTAGGTTCACTTTTCTTCGAAGTGGAATTAATTTCCTGTTGTTCCAGTCTACGATGGCGTAACATGGTTGATAAAACACCATTAAAACTGGCAGTTTTTTTCTTAGCGCTACCTTTTGGAGTACTTTCTCCTACTCTACGAACTGGTAATCTGGGAGACGACATTTCATCCATAAAGTCAAAATCTGACTTTTCTTCTGGTCTATAAAAAAGAATTCATAAATTTTACAACAGTTAAAAGCTATTAATAATATAAGAATTTCTTTAACACAAAAGATTTTACACAAAATTTTATTTAATTTACTTATATTCTTGTGAGCCATGTTCTTGCTGACGATTACAAGAAGGAATTGGAGAGGGTCCTCTTCTACCAGGGCATTTCCATTCAAGTTCCAGTACACGATTATTAGCTTCCAATCCATCAATTAAAGAAAGTATATCTTCGGACTTTAACATCCATTCACTCTGTATAAAAAGAAAACAGATAATCACATTCAAATTATTGATAAGTTTATAAAAATTAATAACATGACGTATGTCAATTTATACAATATAAATATTACTAGCTATACGTAACATTATAACATATGTAAATATCTTACCTTTGAATCGGCTTCATACTTTTCTTCATCCGAACATTCAACGGACCATTCCTCTTCGTTTCTATCCATAATAATATACCGAAAGTTCTCGCGACAATCACGTGATAATATTTTTAAAAAACAATTATTAATATTGAGGTTATGTTCTACATTCAAGTCGCTTATTCTTGATAATAATGAGTTTGACACAAAGATACACTTTACAACACTGTTACGACGTAAATTTATAAAAACTGGCAAACAAAAACTGATATTTTCATACGTTGCATATATATATAACAAAAAGAATAACATCTACAAGACACTGATATTTTTTTTCATAGAAACTAATAAACCTCCTCTTCAAATAAACATTCTGGATCTATAGAATTCGGGTAATATTATTAAGGGCAAGTGATTAATATCGACCGTAAATAAATATACGTGTAAATACTCTAGAAAAAAAGAAATATATGTGTATATATATATATATATATATATATATATATATATATATACACGAAGAAATTTACTGCGAAGTAGGAGGAGTAATAAATTTCAAAACAATAATCTATAGTCGATACATGCTTCGGGTATATTATCAAGGATCAACTAAACGGAAGTGGTGATAGTAGTAATTCAAAAAGAATTTATTCCAAAGATGGCGCTGCTCTTTAACGTCGTCGGTAAGAAAATCAACAAATAATTTTAAACGATCATAAAATGAGTCAAAATAAAATTTCAATTGTAAATGAACGGCTCAATAATTAGATTAAATAATACGTTATTCAAACGATATTAAAATTACACGGTTTATGACTGGATTGTTGTTTACAAATTCGATCAGAAATTCCCGAAGTATGGGTCAAGTTTAATATTAAAATGTGAGAGTAATGTATGCGTTTATTACGAGGGTTTATTAAAAATGTATCACAAAAAACGTGTTTTCGAAAGCGTCTCTCTCTCTTTCTCTCTCTCCCTCTTAGCCCATTTGAAGTTTGGAAAGCCTTGAATTAAATTATTCATTAGTAATTTGTAACGATCAATCAAGTATTATATACATATGTATGTATTTTGATTCATAATTTCTTATCCAGACGTAGAACAAATAAAGATCCACCGATGCGATCGATAATAATCAAGCAAAGCAGATAAGAACAATGACTAAACAACTTGGGAATCAACAAATCTACGATAAATTTAACGTTCTACGTAAACGTAAAAAAAAAAAAGAAAGAAAAAAGAAATAGCGAGAAAAAAGAAAAGCTCGAAATAAATCATGTCTACGTGGACGTGGGGAACAAAAGAAAAAAAGAAAAAATACTTCATTAAAAATAAAGAAACTAATGAGATGTTCCGTACATATATTATACGCATGATACGCTCAACAGCAATAATATATCAAGTCAAGCAAGGCATACAATTACAGAAGAGATACATATCAAGCTGTTTCATCGGAAATTATATATAGATTGCTACGATCGAAGTTACGTTGTTTATTCAACCTAGGCGTGTTTCTTTTTCGAAAGGTTCACCGTTGATTATCGATAGAATTACTTTTCCCCCGGACACTCGAAGACGAGGTGAGGTATATAATATTACGACAAAAAAAAGTATAAATATGCGCCGGTGAATTTTTTTTTTATCGAATTATCGTTACCGATACGATTTCTTTCGACGAAATAAATAATTAAAAAAAAAAAGAAGAGAGAAAAGAAAATCGAAAACGTGACAAAAAAACTATATCTATAGTTAAAAAGATATCCAATGTGTTATTAACATACTTACGTACATATATATATATACATATATACATAGCTTTGTGTACTTTACAAGAATTTCATTCTATGTGCGTCCGTCCACCCACTAATGCAAACATCGTATATAAATGTTTTCGAAGGATAGCCATCGCACCCTGAAGAGCCACTCGTTCAACAACAATAATTATCCGTCGACGATCTGACGCGAATGGATGGACACAACAAGCGATACAATAAAGGTACGCTCAGTACGATGTACGTAGGGGTTCGTTTCTCATCGGTATTCTTTAGAATGAGAAGACATTCTTTCTAGTTCGCGCGTTTTAACGCGTAAAAATTGTATTTCAGTACTTACAAATAATGAAAGAACAAAAAATAAAACGGCGAATTATGATCTTTAAATAATAGAGATAATTAAAACGCAAACATAATTACATATTTATTACTGTGAACGATATTCCGACAATAAGATTCTGATATTTCTCCTGGAAAGAAAGAAAAAGAAACAGAGAGAAAGAGAGAGAGAGAGAGAGGGGGGGAAGAAAGAAAGAAAGAAAGAGAGAGAGAGAGAGAGAGAGAGAGAGAGAGAGCAAACAAACATGTATTTTCTGATCAGAAAAGAATTTTATGATAATACTATTTGCGAAGAAAATATTTTACCTGTGGAAAGTGTGGAACGTTCAGAAAGAATCACCCGAGAAACTAGAATGAACGTGAAATGGAACAAACGTGAGAACAGTAAGTACGTACAACTTGTATAAATATTTCTAAAATTAAATTTGATATATCTAATTTAATGAAATTTTTAGGGAAACGAGGAAACGTTAAAGTGAGAAATATTAAAAACGAAAGTATGGCGATTAACAGGACAACGGTTAATACCGATATCTTTCAAGCTCTCTTTCCTATTTATCATATAAGCAAGGCGTGCGGTTTGCTTCCAGTTCGTTTCACGAAAGAAGCTCACGGCCGATACCAAGGTCGTTTGCAAGTCTTCGATGTAATTTACTGGTGAGACTCGTATATCATTTTTCTTCGAAATAATTTCCTTGGGCAAATAAATCCAATTCTTCGTTTCCACTCAGCGTAATACTTCTCGGAGTTATCATGGGTTTAGAAGTTTTGGGTCTATGGCGAGAAATGAGAGATGGCTGGGAAAATAGCATAAGGCTAAAATCTCGTTCAGCCGTAATACCAACTTGTAGTGATATTCTTGGAGTAATAATACTGGCTATTATCGCTGTATTAGGTTCGCCATTTCGTTGGAAACACGGACAGATCGTTCTCAATAAGTTGGCCGAGGTGAATGGAAAGAATCTCCATCGTTAGATAGCTTCATGGAGTTTGTATTTTTCACTTTCTACAACTCTTCTCGCTTTATTTCTCATTTCTTTTATGTATATGCGAAAATCAGATCGACGAAACGTTGGGTATCGTCGCACCGAAGAAAACTCGTAGATATACCATTGTCCTATCAGCTTGTGCTCTCACCTATCTCGTTATAATAACGAGTCTCGACATGTGTTGGTGGGATCTCTATTCAAAGGCAAATAAAAAAATGAATGACAAGGGTCCGATCAACTACTTTCCACTTTATATCATGTATACGATTATCATTATATTGGAAATCCAATATAGTCTTATCACGTACAACGTTTGTCAGAGATTTATAAGGCTTAACAAATGTCTCGAAGGTATTTTGAAAACGGGCAAGGTAACCGATCATTTCAGAAAAGATCTTGGCTTGGGTAAGTATTACAATTCTTCCTTTTTTTTTTCATTTCTTTGTGATAATTAAATATACGAATATCGCGTAACGTGGTCAAAATCAAAACGATCTGTACTATACTATATCTTTTTATATAAACTCTGACGCACAGCCGGTGATTTTAAAACTCGAGAACAACCAGCCTCGTACATTCGCATATCCAAGGCCTTAGAATGGTACCCTGTTGGATTTGGTAAATTAATATGTAATATAAGTACGATAAATTAGATTGAAAAACTCGAATAGAATAACTTACCGTATTATATCACCCCTCTTTTTATTTAGAAACGAAGAATTTTGCAAATTATATAGCTCAACTCGTGACGGTACACTCGTCTCTATGCGACACGGTTTCTTCCATAAATAATGCCTTCGGTCTCGTCATGGTAGTGATCACGCTCACCTGCCTCCTGCATCTGATTATTACACCCTATTTTCTGATAGAAGAGGTCAATGGAAATCGTCAATGGTTGTCCATCATAGATCAGACTTTGTGGTGCATCTTACATGTCACGAGAATGCTTATAATCATACAACCTACTTACTTCACTATAATTCAGGTGAAATGTTTTATTTACCCGATCGGTAATCGTTTGAACTTTAACAAAGCATAATGTTTACGACTTAAAAAAAAGTAAAAACTCGTTTACAGGCAAAAAAAACGGCCGTTCTTGTTAGCCAACTGCTTTCCTCCAATCCAAATGAGGAATGTAGAAAACACTTGGAGGTTTTTTCGCTTCAAATACTACACCGACCTTTGGAGTTCACTGCTTGTGGACTTTTCTCTTTAGACAGATCCCTCGTTACTTCGGTGAGCGATACAACCGCGTAAAAGTGAATAACATCGTTAGGCTTACGTTCATTCGACTACTCTTATTGAGAATCCAGTATAAGTTGATAGATTTCGTCGATATCGCTCGTTATTCGTAATATTTTTTACCGATCTCAATGTTTCAGATCGCCGGCGCGGTAACGACGTATCTCGTAATTCTCATACAATTTCAAAAGGAAGACACTACGAAAGACGACGTAGATAACATACTGAAAAATGCTACGCAAATTTTGAAAAATGCCTCCTCTCTCCACAATCTAACGACGATCAAACGTAATAATACATAAATTTTCTTGTGGTTTTTTTTCTTTTTCTTTTTTTTCACAGACGTTATAAGTAAATAAGTATTATATTCGCAATTGACGTCTTCGTTTAAATCAATAAATTGAATGAACTTTGAACGTTCGAATGGAAACAAAACAAAGCTCAAATAATGTACAATTCGGTATGACCATTTATATGTACTAAGTCAATTGAAATAGGCGTGTACGGTAATTATATAAATATAGGCATGCGGCAGTTATACAAATAGTTTATATAAATACAATATTCTGTCCACTTTTAATTTATGCACTGATATACACATATATAATATTTATCCATGTTACAGTAGTTCGTAGATTTAATCGCCTCGTCCCCGTTGTTTTCGTAGAATTATTTATCTGCCGTTTTACCCACCTGTTATAATAACAATAAATGTAATGGTGGATGAAATTTATGTTTGGAATGTCCCCGTGTTTAATGTCGTACCGTTTACTTTCATGTAAAAATGTTGTGTTCGAAAATTTGCTAATTATAGTGGTACGCGTACTATTTTGCCCAATAAATATATGCACTCTGTATAAACGTATATTATATAGATTGACCCGATACTTTATGTCCGCAAATTCTCTTCGCATCATCTTATGAGACGAAAAGGAAGAAGGATACATCTAAAAAAAAAAGTGTTGGCACTATACAAATGCGGTGGGGATTACCACGATGACATTTAATTATTTCCAATTCTCATACACGGCGACAATATACAAATACAGTTTCGTCGTAACGTTACCACCCGGCTGCTAATTAATTACACAATAGAGAGACTATTAATTAGCAGTATATCCCGCCTAGCGCCTAAAATTAGACATCAGTCACAGCCTATCCAAAACATGCCTCTCACCTTCTCTTACTGCTCTAACTATCGTATCGAAATACCTAAAAAACGGGAAACTCGAAGAACTTCTTTCGAAAGGAAAACCAAGAAGATTTTAAATCGAGTTACTCATATAAGGTATATACAGCTTCGTATACTGACTCCTTTTTTTTCTTTCTTTCTTTTTCTCTTTCGTTTTTTCTTTCCTTCTTTCTTTTTTGCTGCTATACACTTTTCGTACAAATTATTACTCTAGCAATAAATATTAGATCACTTAAAGAACCTAACGCGCATCTTAGCAACGCGTGTCTCGTTTATGTATACGATACAAATTATGTATAAATCCGATGGCAATGATTAAGCATCGGAAACAGATTAATGCTCGGCATTATTGAAAGTGAAACCCAAAACTGCATTTTCCAGTCGCGGATATCAAACGAAACGCTCAATTAACCGTACCTGCTGTAATGGACGGTTGTGATTTCTGATGAGCAGCCTGCAATAAGTTGTCGCAGCAAGTATCCTTAGTCATCGTTATAGGTTTTGCCCTTTGGTAGGTCACCAACGTTTCCGAATTGGACGATAGATCCGTTTCGTGATCAACTTTATTCTGATGTCGAGCACTGCACTGGCAAGGGCTTGTGTGATGATGAAGTCGAGAGAAACAATCTTTGCAAACTCTTACAGGATTGTAAAGTTGTTCACTTGGTAACGGCGTAGAGTTTTCTGAACAATCCGCACAGAATATCTTGCCGCAGCATCTACAAGAACGGCATTGATTTTTATCCATTCCTTTCCAATTATTGTGCCGTTCTTATCGATTCATTTCATCTGCTTTTTTTTTTCTTTTTTTGTTGCCCATATTTTTCCTTCCATCCACGCTCTCTTGTTTCGAACATTTTATAATATTATTGCATACCTGCAATGATGTTTACGTCTACCAAGCCAAAATTCCGTGTTGCAACCCATGCAACGATTTACTGCATGATCCGGAACCCAAAGCGTTGGAGCTGGTACCAAGTCCTCGACGGCCTCCCATGACATATCCGACGGTAAGGATTCCCCGTGTTCCCCAGCACTGCCCACCGAATCAGGCAGTGAACCCTGTAACTCGACAATTCGTTGTTCATCATTTTTTTTTCTTTTTTTTAAACATCTTCACACCTCTCCGCACTCTTTCGATATATGAAGAAGAAAAATATAAATTAAATATGCAATGCCTCATAACTATTGACCTGTTAGTAAATTTCCGAGATAAAATGGATCGCAAGAAAACAAGTGTGACGTAAATAGCAGGAACGTAATGATATTTGATAAAATGTTTCGACCTATATTATTAATAATCGGATTGACAAAACGGAAGCTTCCTTCTTCAGAATCTTCAATTAAATGTCTACACAATATGTAATATTCAATCAACAGGCGATCCATACAGTTAAAATTTTCAGTAACATACTTTCTGTATAAAGAAATATACCATACAAATTAAATAAGCCTCGGGCAACTTTAAACGGTTAATCTTAATACTAGACTTACAATATCATCAATACGATCGGTATCTGCATTGTGGTTGCACACTTGTTTAATTAATGCTAGCCTTGTTGTATGTAATTCCTTTCGTAATGCTTCTTCCTTTAGCTAAAGAAACAGGTATACAGCAACTTTCAGTACAATATTCAAGAAAGGTGTTTTTTGAGAATAAGTCAACTAAAATCTGATGTTTATAAAAATTTGTGACGTTTTATTATTTAAGTCAGTCATGGGCGACCTACATTCCCTGATAAAATCCCACCCGTTAATACTTTTGAGTACCCAAAAAATGCCATAAAACAACGATTTACAACTCAAGTCTGGTCTTTCTCAGATAATCGAAGGTGAATACGAATTTTCCTTTGTTTTTATTTGGTTTTTTTTTCAAATTTCAACGAATTAAGAAAAAATAAATATTTTATTGTTCTCAGTCAGCATATAATTAACACTTAATGAAATCGTTCTTGCTTGGGTAAAAAAGAAAAAAAAAGAACTGTTAAAAGATTTACGGATGGCGTAGTCCCTGCGGAAACACATGCATCAACAGTAAATGAGTGAGTGACGTGAGACAGACACTCCAAGTTTTAATTCACTCTCGTTGATAAAATTTCTAAAAAAATTTTGTTAATGGATTTTATGAAATAAACATAGCAAAATATAATCAAAAGAAAAAAAAAATTTTTTTTTTAAAGGTAGCTCATGCCTGGCTTAAAAGTCAATGATGAGTGATCTTATATTAAAAATTGATCCTTTTGTCTCTTTGATCGTTTGTATACCTTGTGCTCGACGATAATCTGTTGTACTCGTAACTGAATATCGCAATGAATAACAGGAAGACCATCGACATCGTCCAGCCTATCAGGATTATCTAATATAGGATCCTGGTGGGTTGGAGAAGCTGGACATATGCTACTTGGTGTTCTTGATATCAATGGGGCACTGGTATCACTGACATCGCTACCTTCGGTGTGATTACGATTACAGGAACAAGTACCACCTCGTCCAGTTGTGCCAGTTTCAATCCACGGTGAAATACTATCTTGTCCTAGATTTGTTTGCAATCTGCAATTGATATACGTAAATCGACATTGATATTACGAATATTTTATACGATCATACCCTTCCCCTCCCTCCAGCCCCCTATAAACCAGTAGCTTTCTCTAAAACGTACATTTCTTTCTCCCCATTTACAACACTAACAAGCGAATCATTGTTCGGTATTAATGTATCCGTAGAACTATCCACCGATGGATTAGCAGGTGACTCGCTCGATGCTTGCACCGTAGTATACTGTTTGGTCTTAATGTCAGTCTCCAATGGATCTGCTTCTACAGCTTCAAATTTGTTATCATCTACGTTATTTACTATTTTTTCAGCCTCAACTTCCAAATTTAAGGAATCAAATTTTCTAGAAAAGGAAGTATTATTAAAATGATTAAATTATTCTATAAAAAAAAATATATATATATATATATATATCTGTACAATTATCTATTTAAATCACCACTTACTTTTCCACGGAAATACTTGGATCACTAAGTCTGCGGTGAAGGTAGGCTACATGATCGGGGGCATGTATAAGATCCCCGTAAGAACGTGTTTTAGTCATTTGTCCTTGTGGTTCTTCACTTTCACCTCCTTCTATGTCTATCATCGTAACTCTTTGCTTATCATCCCTAATACCAAGCGAGGATTCCATCGAGCCTAAATATACTTCTGACCACAGAACAAGATCTCGTACGTTACAACTCGGCCATAATACCTAATAATAATTTATATAATTATATATTATACAGTTAATCAATGAACTTAATATGCTCGAAAGCGTTAAAATACTTCGTGAACGTATACATAGATTTAAAATATAAGAACAAAGAGAAAAATGATCATACTTGATTTTTTAATGGTGAATACAAATGATTAACGAACAAAGAAGAGTTAAGAAATCGCCATACTGAAAAAGTACGTTCTTGTATTCTTAACTGTAATCTCTCCTGTCTTGTGTTACATAAAAATGTACCAAAGAGTTGTGAATATGTATGCTGTGCTAATTTTACCTAGAACATAAATTAAAAATGTTAATCCTTTCTATTTATTTTTTTTTTTGTATACATTCTTTTGCGATACATATTATTACAATGAATTGTACGCGACTTACAAGATAAGCAGGAGACATTTGAAAACTACACTGAAATTGTCGAATTAACTGATGTACACAATCAAGCCATTGTAAAAATACTGGGCAACGTTCGTTTGGATCTTCGCAACCGACTGTTTGTCCACAGCGATCAGCAAATTTATGTCCGAAGTCTAACCATTCTCTCTCGCATAATATTTGAAATCCCTGGATTTAAAAATTGGATCGTGTATTCAATAATAAATATGTCAAAGTATTGTGGTCTTACCTCCATAGTGCGGTAATAGGGATCTAATAATATCTGTGCTAAGGCAACAATCTGAGGTGTCCTATCCCAGCCATCGCTACAATGCACTAATACTGGTCGTCCATCTCGTTCGATAGCTGATGCAACTGTAACTGCAGCGCGCAATAAACCTGACATATGTTGTAACCATCTAGTACCTTCCAACAAACTCAACCAACTATAACAATGCATACAGAGCATTAAATCATTCGAAAATCATTCATACTTATTTATTATTTAATTGACTCACTTTGGTTGATCAGCATCAGATGCACACAATTGTCTGACAGCATGAAAACTTTTTCTTATAGAATGTATGTTTGCCAGATTCATAAACTGAATATCACAACTTGGATAATATTCAGGACATTCACAACCACCGCCTCGTGCTCTATTTGCTACGGCTGTTGTGTAGGATCTAGCATCAACGATTAGAACTTTCTATAAAACGATTAAAAAAGAAAAAAAATTTATAAATTTCATAAAATTTATATTCTTTTCATTATCTTTGCTTAAATAAAATTTATATTTACTTTTGTAACACTTGGAGTAATCGCATCATCTCCAACGTCAGAATAGTTAATAGGTGAGTCAACCATTGTAGATTCTCCTTTATCATAGGAACATGCATCAGACAAAGCTTTTAAAAGATCCTCATCTTCAGAACTTCTCCAACCCAACCAACCAACTTCTGGTTGACTACTACGAGCTATTACCGCTCCATTATTTACGTGCCTTAAAATAACAAATTTAATTGTAAAAAATACAGTAGATAAAGTGATATTAGAAATGGTTTCTATCATTTTACCTCCACACAACTGCAGGAATTCGTCTGGAACTTCTGAATTTAGCAACAGTCTCCAGAGTTTCATCAGAAATGCAAGCAGGAACCAAGAGTTGTGGTGGATAAGATGGACACATTCTATAATCCTTATTTATCTGACTTATGCGCCATGTACCATGAAGATTAAATTTCAATCGTTCCACCTTCATAATCAAACAAAAGTGTTATCGAATGGTAAACAAAATATTCAAATATAGATCATATTACATTATAAATTTACCTCTGAATTAAAAGTAGAAATATAAGAACTGTTATCTTTTCCAAGCCTAGGATAGTCTTTACCCTCTTCTATAGACCATGCGTAATACGCGAAAGCAAATATGTCCTCAATACTTTTACGTGGGTATGTTACTTTATGTAATCGTTTGAACCATTCCAAACAATGCTCGTTAGTGGAAAATGCACAGCTAAAATGTTATGACAATATTCTCCTGCTTAAAATGGTTACATAAGTCTGTGACAAGCAATACTAAATTGAGTTGTAACAATAATATTTCACTGATTTATAGATCAAGACATAGGATATTGTAGCTTGCTTAAATAAAACAATGTGTTAACTATACCTCAATGATCGAGCATCCTTGCACCCAATATGCAAAAAGAAAATTTCTTTTACTTCTAATTGTTCAATAAGGCCCAACGGTATATTGTAACAGGCTTTATTATGTTGCAAATAGAGTCTATAATTAGAAAGAGCCAAAACACCATCCGATATACGTCCCAATGCTACTACTGATTCTCCACTTAAAAGTGTAAATGGGATTGTCAATGTCTGATCTTCGCATTCGAAATGTGGATGTTTTGGAAATAACTCTGATGCATGCAGATGACAAATCGATTGCAAACTGGTCGGCTCTTCTGAACTCTCCATTTCCAATCTACTTTCCAATCTATAATGAGAGAAGATACTTTTGTGAAATTGCTATAAACTCTTAATTTCACATGATATCTCTGTATTTTTATTGATACAGTCAACATACATATTTATAATTAACTTTGAACTTACCTATTATGAATGGTGACTCGCAAATATCTAAATATATTAATAGTTTAAATTCTCCTTCCTATAACAAATATTATAACAATTTAGTAAAGTAATGAATTAAATATATTTCTGATTAAATGTAGTAAATAAAATGATTGCACATCAGTCGCAGTAAAAAATTATTGTTATGTATGAATTTAATTGCTTCAATAATTTTAACTTTTGTATCCTTTTCCCCCATGCACGATAAAATATCTAATCATTACTATATTACATGACTGATTCGAAAAAATAATTAAAAATAAATAAATAAATAAATAAATAAATAAATAAATAAGTAAATAAATAAATAAAAATAAAAACCTTGAATTACCAAAGAACGTAAGTATACAAATTAACGATATAAACGATTTTACACTATCGAAGAAGCGTGCACTTTCAAACAATACGTTTCACTATTATTTACTTTGACGAGAAATTCCGGAAGTGCGTGCGTCTTTTACTGAGAACAAATATATATAAGCGAACTTGAGAAAGTTGCACGAATTCTTTAACATATAATAAAGGAAAGTATTTCCTCGAGCATAGTTAATAGTAGTCGAATGTTTATTTATTATTGCATCCTCTAATGAAATAACGAGCAATAACGAACGGCCACGTCTCGATAAGTACGCTTCGTAAGAAAGACGTGAAAACCGTAAGAAATTTGAATGTGCAAAAAAAAAATTTAACGTTGATTTGATAAATGTCAAAACATTTAAATGCGAGCAAATCAGGTATCCTCTCGCAAAGACATCTTACTTTGGACTGCGAAGTTTCACCGCAATTGACGGGGCAGGGGGAAGGGTGGCAGCAGCGAGGGTGAAGGGGACGACGGGAAGGGGGAGGGGGAGGAGGGGCAGGGGAAGACGATATTTGGAATTCCTGACGTCTCATACAAAATGCATCGACACTTATCTTAAATCATGAAGGACTATTAAAATTTCTTGGCAAGAAACAACAGTATCCCGCATTACCCTTATGGAAATGTAACGTGTGACCTTGCTATACACGTAGAGATTGTCAGGCGCATGCAGGTATGGAATAAACGGCCGTGGAAAATCTCGCGAGCCCAACGCGATTAGTTTTCATTACGGAGGTTCATGAAAATGGCCCACATTGTATAAAACGATCTCCATCAACGTTATAACTATTATTTATTCGTACGTCCCGGACGAACGGCGATTACGGTCGATATATAAATTCGATTTATGATTAAATTTCTCTTAACGAAACTCGTATAAGCGACGTGAAAGATGGTACTGACAGATCAGTCTATGTACATTTTAAGCTACGTTCGCACTCGCACAAAACCGATTATTTGCGATATGGAACAAAGGTATGCAAGGTCGACGATGCATTGGATAATGCATTTATGCGCACTCGCCTAATCATCCAATCAAATTTTAATTTGTAAACTCTTTAAAAATGTTAACCAATCGTTATCGTCCAATCATTAAATAACAATCATATTTGAATCTTATTCAAAATACACAACAGATGTTTCATATATATACTGTTTCCGTGTATGTAAATACTTTAATCTCATACTTGGATTGTTCCTTTCTTTTTTCTTTCTCTCTTTCTTCGTTAATTACGTACATTTATAAAAGTGTCCGTGCATTAATAAATATAAGATACTTTTCTCTCTTCTTTTCTTTTTTTCTTAATTGAAAATTGAAATTAAATTTTACAAACATAAAAATTTACATCATTCAATTTTATATTATGGTCTCATAATTTTGTATCATAATTTAACACGTGCCATAACATTAATAATTTTAAAAAGTATCAAGAAAAATACATGTCCATCGCTACATACATAATTAATCAACTATAAACTGTATTAGCTAATATATATAAATATAACATATAGTTATTCTTTTAATATTAAATAAATCATTTTTATTAGAACTCGTCATTTTTTGACAAGTCTATTTGCATCCAACATATTATGTAATACAATGTAAATGCACATTTCCATATAAATTATATATCTTACATAGATTTGCATTGTCGCATTAAATGCATTTATTGATTATAATGAAATGAAGAAAATAATATTCGTTTTTGTTGATTTAGGAGAATGTACTTGTCTGTTCATTGTTATTTAGGATATCAAAATATTCTTTCCTACATACATATTATAAAATAATAATTATATTGTTTCATTTTTGTAAGAATATAAAAAAAGTTTACTTTATGTTGCGACATTATAAAGTAAAAATATGAAGTGATAAACAAGCGTACATAATGTATGACTTGTTCTACAGAAATTATGAAAAATCTAACTAATACCCTCTGAATATTCATCACGCCTTCCAAAAGTTTGGATTTTGTTGTAATCTTCTTTCAAAAGTTTCATACCATCCTTGTATGGTAGACAGTGGTACAAAATTTTCTGTAGGATTTGGAGTCATCTGTTGTTGAGTTACAGAAAAGCTGGAGACATAATTTAAGAAGCTTGTAAGCATTTTTTGCACAAATTCTATGAAAGAATTTGTTGCTGCTTCAGAAACAGTAGCTGCTTGTTGCTCTATGATATTCAATGGTTCAACGGATATGCCTATTTGTGCTACGTGAGATATTTTGGCAACACCAAATATTCCTAAATTACTATTTTCAAATTCATGATTTTTCTTCAAAGTTGATATTTTAAAAATAGCAGATGGCTTAACGTTTGAAATAAATCCTAGAAATTGCCAGTTTGGTGGTGCATTTGAATCTGGCCAACTAAAGTATACTGAAAAAAAAAGTAAAAAATTAACTGTAACGCAAATAATTGAATCAAACGGCTATATTAAATATTCTTAAAGTCATTGTTACCTGCACCGCCCGTTCCATCTGGAAATGGAACAGTACCAGTAAGAAATACTACAATATGATTTATGTTATCTGCATCAGGTACTGTGATTAAAAATTGATTTTCTCCAATTTGTTGAAAATCCGTCTGCACCTAAAAGACGAAGAAATATTCATAATAATAATAATAATAATAAATGAATATTCTCTAAATGTGGAAGAGATGTTAACAGCCAATAAGCAATTTAATAGACATTAAAATTGACGTACTTTTTAAATAGACCTAAATATCGAGGAATATTAATGTTAGGTATCAGAAAAATAATAAGGATATTATCAACGTGTGTAATTGGAAAATAAACTTACTAAACGACCAGATACAATTATACCGAGCATCCTGAGACTGCAACTAGATCATTATAAGATAATTAGGTCATCACAATAGTTGAATAATATTTTTCATCAAACGAACGTGTTTACAACGTTTTTACAATTCCGATAATGCGAACGCCGCTAACAGCAATTTGTCATAGAATATGCAATCTTCTAAGATCGGATGTCTTGAAAAAAAAACCATCGGAGTCGAACGTTTTGGTTAGTTCACAAGACAAGAATTGTGTACGCCTTATTTGCAATTTACAAAGCAATCTCAGGAAATGAGATTCAGTGAGAATGTCCAATGAAATGTCCCATGTTCAATGGGAATATCATGCTAATAACCAATCAAATGTGATCTTTTCTAATTGTCCAAAAAAAAAACTAGTTGACAGTAATTGGTAAAAACGTGTTTAAATATTATAAAAATAATATTGCAATAATTAAAACAATAATAGTTTTCTATTTCGAAGTTTTAACAGCGTAATTCGAAAAATTAAAGGTTAGTATCACAAAACTATTTGGACAATAAAAAGATCAATGAGAATTAAGATATTATTTCTGTATAACAGTCCCATAAAAGTAAACTAATTTATCATTTAATCAGATCAATAACAAAGAGAGATTATTTTTTTTTTTTATCTGTTATACATATTTACATGAATATATAACGTATAATCGACTTTCGATAAGAATCGAGCTTATTATATTTCAAAACTTCGTGGATTTAACAAAAAAAAATAAGATCAATGGTCGCGTTAAAAAAAGCGAAAAGAAAAAAAAATCGTTTGGATTCTTTGTTTGTACAAAACATGCTGCGTACGTAAAGATC
>OU426997.1:2353229-2395729 GCA_911387935.1 Dolichovespula saxonica
TTTAGGTTTTACGCGAACAAATAAACGTACAGGACTTACATGCTGATGATGGGGCGAGAACTATGAGAATCTCTCTAAGTCAAAATGGGTCCGATATAATGTAAATAAATATTGTAATTGTGAACTTTTACTTGATAAAATATCAATATGATAACAATATTTTTAACAATGTACTAAAATTTCTTTTTACAGAATGTTAAGAGAGATTTTTAAATCTTTGGACATTAATGATAGTGGTACAATAAATTTAAAAGAAGTTAGTACACATCTCCATATATTAACAAATCTAGGAATAAATGAATGGTACCTTATTATTTATGATATTTTCAGGCTTGGGTAGCCTTACAGACAAACACAAAATGTAATGTGTCAGTTTCAGATCTGTTCAATGCTGTAAATAAATCAGGTAATATATATATATATATATATATATATATTTTATTCACAAACATTATTCAAAGTATATTAGGAGTACTATTATATTTTGATTTGTAAAATTATTTTTAATATTTTGTAGAAACGTACAGAAGCGTGATCGATGGCTTTCCAGGGAAGGGTGATCCAGCAGAATCGCGGATAAACTTCGAACAGTTTTACTCTTTAGCCAGTGAAGCTTCATGGCGGATGAAGAATAATGGAGTTTCTTGTGAAAGTGAGATACCTTCAGTTTGGAGTATTTTATGTAGGAAGGCCTCAAAATTTCTGCGCAGAGCTATTGTACACCCTTTTAATCGTTTCCTAGGTATATTTATGATTTTCTCCGCAAATTCCCATAGTCCGACTCGTATTTCACACGTTAACCTTTGATTCTTATCGCGATCTCGGCATAGATGTAGCTCCTTATCTCGATCGTTTAACATATGTAGCGGCATTATTAAGAAGGAAGGCACATATATTCATAAATGTATGTGTATACAAACTTTTTAGATTGGACTAATTCCTTAATCCCAGAGTCTGATAAGAGAGACCTGTATGTTGGAGTGATCAGTAAAGATCTGTTTTGGTTAGAATCATCTGCAGCTCCACTGATTGAGTGAGCATTAACAATCTCATGAATATCTTTTGTCTAGAGTATTCGCGGCTTGATTATAATTGATAAATTTTTAAGGTCTATGGGTTTGACTCTATATCGACCAAGCCTGAATGAGTACAACATAAGGGTATTGCCACACGAATTACAAAGGATGAAAAATTCGCGGTTAATCCTATTAATTGTACCGCAACACTCACGTGGCATTGCTATAATGGCATTAGCAGCTCACTTGATTGGAATACGTGCTAAACTTGTCCTGTGTGTTCAAACTCTCCCCGAGGGTTGTATTATTTCTGGTGAAAAGGTGAGATAATTATTATTTTAGAGTTGTCGTAATATTTCTCTTATTACATTAAAAATCTTTTAAATACATTATATTTTGATAAAAATTTAGTTAACCGAACAAGCCACGAAAGACTATAATCGGGGAAGGATGTACCTGTCGGACTATGCAAAGCGCGAAGGTGTACCTGTTTTTCAGAATATCGCTGATGCACTGCAACATGCGATACAGCTAGTTCAAAGTCCCTGTTGACTTAACTCCTCTTCTTTTTTTTCTATTTTTTTCGTACGAATAAGATCATAGATTCGACGATTAATTTATTTTTATTCTATGATGTCCAACTACCATTTGAGATTTACGGGACAACGGGTGGAGGCAATACAAATTGTTTATCATTCTTGTTTCTACAAATATTAACTAAAACTTATGTTACCATTACTGACATTCAAGATAAGATATTGTTAATATCTCATTATAATAGCGCGATTGTTTTTCGTATAAAGATATGATTTTTTTTTCTTACACTTTTACTATTGACTAATATAGAATAATATATTGTGCGCACTACTATAGGATCATGAGATTTTTACAATTAAAAATTATTTTTCGTTTTATACAGCAAAGCAAAAGAAATTGAAAAAAAAAAGTTTATGTTGCTGTGTTTAAGGAGTTCCAAATTAATATTTATTATATATTTTATTTTTTGATAGAGAATATATTTTTTAATTATTACAATTTTATATTTTATTTCAAATACATTCACTGTTGTATTTCTTTTTTTTTTTCTTTCTTTTTTTTTTATTTTATTTTGTAGAAACACTAGTGAAAGTGAAAGAGTGCAGCTAATAATTTTATTTTATACGTTTTTGCTTCACGAAATGACTTTCTTTCTTTTTTTTTTGTATAAATGGCGATGCATATAATCTCCTATGGTAGATGGACACATTTTTTTTTTTTATAGTAATTTAACTTGCAAGTTTTTGTAATCTTGTGGTAACTGGTTGAGGATTGATTTGATATACGTGTACATAGACTATTAGTTATTTCTAACGATCTAATGATAATTAATCTCAAATTTGGTGAAAAGATTGTATGGGAGGATGGTATGTTTGCTCGAGTTGAGTGTTAAATTTCCATCGTGTACGTGAATAAATATATATGTACAGATGGTAGCACATTTTATATTATGACATACAGAAAAGCTTCATTTGTCATAATTAGCAAAATGAAAATTATAGGTAACTAGAATTTTTATGTATGAAAGAAAAAAAAAGAGTGTAATTACTTATTTGTAATTTTCAAATTGTTTGACGCTCAGAGACCTTATTCACAAATGGACATTGCAAATAGCTCAATACAGAAGAGTCATTTATTATACTCTTCTTTTGGAAAGTATTTTCATAGTATATCACGCATTCTTTTTTTTTTCTCTCTTTATTAAAGAAAATTATTTTTACGCTTTCTTGACATTTTTCTTTGAAATGTGTAAAGATCGAAAGTGTAAATCTTTTATAACGAACAGAAATTTATAATGAACAGTAAAACAATCTCTGAACACATACACATATGCATGTGTGACCAAAATAAAAGAAGAAATTATTTCTATTACTGTTTTGAAAACAAAAACCCCCTTCTTCAACTCTTCATTTTGAATAAAAATTGCTCATAGATCGCTAATATATTAAATCAAATAATTAACATCACTGTACTTTCTCATCTTCTACTTTTGTCGAATCCTCGTTCGTTTTATTTTGGGTGGTTATTTTTTTCGCGTCGGTTTTTTTATTTCTGAAATATACCAGTATACTTTTCAAGGACAAAACGACAGGAATCATTGCCGGTAAAAATAAAGGTGTATATATAGCATATCTGAAATGATGAGATATTAAAAATTTAGATAAAAATTTGTTGTATAAAGGGAGTTAAGAAAAAGAGGATAGCTTACTTTTGGTCTTCTGGAAAATAAAGAAGTTCCAACAATGTTGGATCGAAGAAAACTTCCTCGGCAGTAATAAATGCATCTTTACTGAGGAGAAAACCGTTCATAAGGTCGCCATGCCTGAGGAGTTCAGCAGAACGTTCCACCGAATCTAGCGCAACTTTTATTCTATTTCCAACAACATCTGTAATAACGATACGGTTGATCTCTGTGAGAAGTTGAGCTAACGATTGCAATGTTAACTTGGCAGAAGTTAACTGTTCCATCGCACGAACTCGCAGCAAAGCATCTATTTCCCAATCACGTGATTTCAATCCAACCAGTGGTACTACGGTTACACTGCTTATAGGCTTCTTAAATTATAAATGAAATATTTTTATCGGTCAATCGACAAATTTGTTTGTATTTTCAAATGAATTACCATTTCTGGAATGCCTAAAAGTAATCTTAGTTGTGAGAGAAACGTCCCAACGATGGTGGCTTCGTCGGGAATCATGGTAGTAGCTTTACCACGTGCTGCAGCTTCGCATGCTTCAAATGGAGGATTAATGAGCACAACACCACCCCATCTAATATATATATATATAAAATTTATATTAATATCAAGAAAGAGAAAGAGAAAAAAAAATTATCGCTTTTGTAAAACTTACGTACCTTGGAGATATAAATGCTTCGACGCCACTATCGGTCGTTGATTTGTGACCGTTACGCGTATAAATGTATAAAGGAGCATTATTACATGGAACAATGTATCCCACAAAATTTATGCACGGATGATGACTCACTTGAGATGCTAAAGAATTAGAAAATTGATGTTTTTCATTTTTACGAAGAATTACAGAAAACCACTCTACGGATATTTCCATTAATGATTCATCGAAAATTTTACCTAATTTTTTGTCTAATGGTGTTACGATATGTGGTAAAACATCTTCCACCAGACCGTAATGTCTACCCTGCGCGCTACTGTCGGGAACACGTATTGTTTTAACGCCTAGTGATAATAAATATAACCACTGTGACTTCACCGAAAAATTGCTTATCATCGGCAATTCATTGAGGAATGGCTCTATGTACTCTAAATAAAATAGACATTTATTTATAAACACATGTTATATATATATATATATATATATATATATATATATATATATAATCGTCTACGTGAATGATTATGTAATATACGATAATAATATATACCCTCGGTCATTGTCCGAAGATCCCAATTGACTTTTAGTGTTTCAGGATCGGGATTCACTATAGTTATTAAAACGTCATACGACGAACTAGCAGGAAATCTCCGTCTATTTTCTTCGTCAAGACTGTAAACTGTAGGATTTGTAAGCGCATTTTTAGTAAGATTTAACGAGTCCTCACGAAGGATCCATTCGAATAGCACTTCTACCAATTTTTCATTGCCTGTGAAAGGATTTTAATCGTTGTAATATCGTGTATTCATTGTGAAATACAAAATTATTGTTAAAAAATAAGGAATTTTACTTGTCTCGATGGAGAAGTATATAGTCCTTTTGGAGCCAACAAGTACGGCATCATTTAGATTTGGAGATTCCAATAGCAAAAGATCGCCTACGTTCAAATCGAAGGTGGAAGCGATTTTTTCGAACTCGTGATGGGCGAAAGCTAACGCCAAAAGATTGCTAGATACCACTTGATATACAACTTCCAAATCGTAGATATCTGAAATGGCGGAATAACATGATCGAAGGGAGAACGAAGAGAGGATTAATCAAACGATGTATTATGTATGTATGTTATGTATGTCTCTTTAAATTCTATACATGAAATTCAACACTTGTGTCATACGTTAAAAGAGGTCAATGTAAAGAACAGACCTATAAAGAGATCAAAAGGTTATTCTACTCACGTATTTTAATGGGAAGTTAGTTTCGACCAGCAAGGACTCTAATAATAAATGAATTCTAAAAATATCTAAGTATGTTATACAAATACCGCTGTTTTCGAATGTTTTTCTTATTTCCTCGGTTAATGTAATGGCTCGTTCATCGGTGAGAGCGGCAACGATGATCTTCGTCTTGATTCTAATTTCCAAATTCGATAATTCATCGATTCCAGAATAAGGAAGTGCCACCCGTTGTACGGTTGTCATGTACCACCACAGTGGAATTCCAATTCCGAAGAGTACTACCGCGAAAGATATGGTGGCATACACTCTGTACTTTTCTGGAAAAAAAGAAAGAAAAAAAAATCATAACATATAATTAAAACATGATATTCGAAACGTTAGATCGATCGAACATCAAAATAATAAATGAGACATTATAGATCGATATACGTATGTATAATTTTTATGCACACAATTATTCTTTCTTTAATTGCGTATTCTCGAATGCAGAACTTATTGCAACAGAAATTGATTTATACAGCAATGATTTCGTGAGATAATATGGCATGATTGGTTTTTTTTAATCAATAAACGATAATACAATTGTTTTATTTATTTGTTTCGCATTATCCACCAGAACCTTGGTAAGAAACAACAAGTGTTTCTTATTCAGCGCGACAACCTTCAAAGTTAATTGAACTAGGTCCAAATCGGTTGCAAATATTTTGGCACGATACGAAGTATGACGTTATAGTTAAGTATATTAGTTTCGAACTTGTACGGTAGCAGTGTCACTTCTTCCTGTTTTAATTATTAATTAATATAAAAAAATGCTCCGAATAATTTCTTTCTTATATATTTATTTTAGAAATAATTAGAGATGTTGTTGTTTGTGTTTGTTTTTTTTTTATATTTAATCTTCGTACAGGATAGTGATATCATCCTAAAAACTTCTTTGTCCATTGAAAGAGAATTATCTTTAAAGTCGTATTTATACGGCTATAAAGTGTTCATCATTATTTCATCTCTATCAAGAATACAATTGATTAATCGCTCAAGGAAAAAGGTATACTCGTGTCTGTCTATTCTAACTAAACGAGTGATTAGTTCCAAATGTTAACAGATAACATCTCGATGAGTTGCATTAATGAAATCTGAAATCTTTTTAATTCACATTGAATGATAATTAAATAAACGTATAATAAAAAAAACGTACGTGTTTGTTAAAATTTTAAATTGAAACGGAGTTTCATCATTAATACAAAGATACACCTACGACATTTGAATGTCTCCCTCTTTATCTATTATATGTTATCCCTTTATACTTATCCTACAGTAAAGTGTCATTGTGTGATAATAATGTTTGTATGTGAAAGAGATAAGGATACATGTAATAAAAGTATGAATTATAATTCACACTTTTTATTTATTAATAATTCAAAGAAAAGAAATAATTTTGTGTACGAGCGTTCGCAAATAAATAATTAATGATTAGATTAAATTTGAAGCTTTTTTTTCGTTAGACCTTTGATCTTAATTTGGTACCACGAAATAGAGAACGTGCAATATATTTAAGTCCTATTCGATCATAAACTCAATCTCTTATGCGTGCTACCTCCTTGTTTATACGTATATTACGTAAGAGCATACGAGTTACATCGTTAATCAGACATAATATAGAATGATAATTTGATATAATCTCGCATGAACATACACCTGTCTTTCTTTCGTGAATATACGTTGTACCGTGTACTTTGAAAAGCAACAGATTTATATGGATGAAAGATTTGATAGGAATATTCATCTTTGTTATTGTCAGGAGATTTAAAGTCAAACGTCTAAACAGACAACTCAAATTATGTTCACACACGAAAGAGGACAGATATGTAAAATTATTATTTCGAGAAAAAGAAAAGAAAAAAATTTATCCAAGTGATATCTATCTTTATACTATGAGTTACGATATGCGGTATAATTTTTTTTTTAATATTATAAATATATACGTGTACGTAGAAAGAGAGGGAGAGGGAGAGAGAGAGAGAGAGAGAGAGAGAGAGAGAGAAAATTAATATATTGGTTGGAATCGAAAAAATAGGAATACTTTAAACAATTCTATATCGTATTTTACGAATGACCTGCTACCTCAATGACGCGTTACTTTCTTACATGGCACGTGAAATGAATAACGAATAGAAAGAATAACTTGAATCGATCGAGCGAGTACTTCCGATGTATAATTCGAACACGTAACGTAATAATGAATGCGATCGCAGAGTTCACGCGCGTCCATATATTACCGAGTTCATTAACACAACGAAAACGCGAATAATTTTATTCATTAAGAATAGCCTAACAACGTTAAGATCTCGTCGAGGTATCGTTTGTTTTATAATCTTTGTCGTCAACGGTTGTTTAAAAATTTTTTTTTCCATTAGAATGATCACACTTTCACTTTTTTCCTTCAACATCCACATTATCGTTATTTCAATAGCATATCCTCTTGTCGGTATTTAAACGTGGAGGAATGTAGTTTTATTTTTTTTTATTTCTTCTCTCACCGATCGATAGATTTTAAACTTCCAGCTCAATGACTAGTTACCGTTTATCTTAGCAAGTAAAAAAGATAAACTGATCAATGGTAATGCCATTCTTCAATGGTTCCTGGTGCAATTAACGAATGAAAATGGAATACTCGTGATTGGATATTGGAATAATTTTGAACACGATTTTAAATCAAACGTTAATGAGTCAATATTGATACGATTACATCAAGTACCGTTCATTCCAAAATTATTACGAAAAGAGGAAGAGGATTCAAAAAAATAATTAAAAACCAAAGATGATTTTATCGTTACAACGAATTTGACGAAAGTTCTTCCAATTGAAACGCAAAATATTTTTAAAACGGCGAATAATAACTTCGTTAACGCAGCAGGAACATACAAATAGCATTTGTAACGATTAATAAAACTGAACATAAGCATCAAACATTTTATGATTTTTGCCGAGTCTTTTACAAACTGACAGAGGTTGATAGTGGTAAAAACGAAAATGATAAGAAATTACAATTATTTGTGATATTCAAGAGTTTCTCTTTCCTTTTAAGTCATATTCATGATCTTTATGAAAGTGAAGAACTTAATAAGAATCGTACATAAAAAAAAAAAAAAAAATGCAAACGTAGAAAGAAGGATTGGCCTTTTTTTCCCCTTTTTATTTTCCTACCTGAAAGGAAAAAATTAATGTACTGGAACATTAGAAAAAGGATGATTTTTTTTCTTCAAACTTCCTTTCGTCGGATAAAAAAAGGATGAAAAAAATATTGTCCATGAAACCTTCAACATAATATAATATAATATGAGACGACCGGTACCCATTTCATTGTTCAAAGAAAGTGGAGAGACTTTTCCCACTTTGCTCTGGAATGATATATTACCCTCTCTCCTTGTTACTCCTTTTCTTCGTCCTTTACTTTGAAAAACCTTGCAAAGGATGACTAAACTTATCGATGAAAATCCTAAGGTCGAAAGAAATTTACGATCAACAACTGTCTGTCAATGGTTTTCATTGTCTCTTTGGTAAAGAAAGAGTAAAAGAGAGAAAGAAGAGAAAGAGAGAGAGAGAGAGAGAGAGAGAGAGAGAGAGAGAGAGAGAGAGAGAGAGAGAGAGAGAAAGAGGGAGGGAGAAAGAGAAAGATAAAACGGGAGAAAAGAGGAGAAGAGAAAAAGAAAACAGGAGAACGAGTTAAGAGAGAGGAAGAGGGGTGGATACTTGAATTGCTCGTTTAACTCTGGTGCCTTTGCTCCACGTTGACCAGTATGCTTCCAACGAATGGAAAGTTAACTCGTTCTATCGTCTCAAACGTCTTTTTTCATTCATTGTAAATGATCATCACTCAAAGTGAGCGCTCTTTCTTCTATCGTAAGAATGAAATCGATCGTTTATAATTAATATCGAGAAATAATTTAAAATTCTTATTACCGTTTTCGAGATACATATATATACTGCTTCTCGCAGTTATAATCATTTTTTAAGTTTCATCCAACGTAGCTTCTCCATCACCGAGATGCATTCCTTACGAGCTATAACTGTGTGCTAATGTTATTTTTTTTTCCTTTTCTGCAAGAAGTGTCGAAGTCCAAAGAAAAATATCGTTTTCCTTCGAATTTCGATATCAGTGTGAATGGTGTTACATGTAATCATGCGGTGCATACCCTTCTTTTCTTTTTTTTTTTATCGTTGTATCCTAAAAATGTATTCCCTTCCCGCTCGATCCCACAAGATATTCCTTCTCTTCTCCGTTTTCTTTCTTTGTACGAGTAAAATTTATGGCACAATTAACGTTATTTTCAATCTTATTAGAATCGCTATTATAAAAATAAAAGCGGATCGATCCGTCTTATTGAATAAAAATAATACATCATTTTATCTTAGAACTTATTTCTTGTCCCAAATGATCTTTGCTAAGCTTTTCTCGGTAATATTTCTTAACCAAAGAAAAACAAAACACTAAAACAAGACTTCTAATCTATTTTTGGTACACCAACATGAGACGTTTAATTCGTTTTGCGGGATACATATACAATATACGTGCATGGAATACCGCAGAAGATGATAATTTATCCCTTTGCACTTTCAAGAACTCTCGACAACAATACATCGTACTCTCTGTTTATATCTATTATATTGCATTTGTCTATTAAACTATATTGCGTTCGTACGCGCGATTTTTTACCGTGTAGTTAAAAACGCGTAAATCGTTTGGAACCTATGAAAGATTAATAATTTTATCTTTCGGCTTAATCTCTCTTACGAAACATATTTTTCTCTCACTGTCAAAATATTATTATTATTTTAATATGTCTCTAATTTTATATTTAACTTCCTAACAATTTCACAATTTTTAATTAGATAAATGTTCTTTTACAAATATTGTGCGTCAGAATTTGTTTTTTTTTTTTTTTAATTTTCTATTAAGAAATTGTCCTTACAAGAAGTTAATCAAATCGCTCTGTTCGATATCTTTTATTTAATGGTCAATAAAAATGTAAGACGAAAAAACCTATTAACGTCATACATACCAATTGTTTATAATTCCTTTTATAATCATTCTTTATCGCGTACTTCATAGTTTTAGTTCAATTGCATAATCTCGACATTGATCTTTACTTTCATTTTATTTATTTCCATACACGATGACACCTATATAATGTTATTATTTCGTGAATTTAAAAAAAATTTATCATCCGTTTATCAATGATTATTATTTCATGTTCAACGAAACTAGTTCCGAAATTATTTTTAAATATTGCTATTTTATTTTAGGAAAAAAATTATGTCTATGATTACAATGGAACCCTATCCAGAAGTAACCGTCACAACGGCTAGAGAGTAAGTAATAATTAATGTAAACGATCATCAATGTATTTAAATAATTGCGCTATTAACATTAAAAACGTTTTAGGGTGGAGCCACATTTTGGTAATCTACTTATACGATTTGTAGCAATATATTGGAAATCTTTCATAATTGTACTATGGCCATTGATTCTATTGCCATTAGTATATATAACAACTGAAGAGGTTCGTAATATTACTTGTACAATTTAATTAAATAAAAAAAATGAAATATATAACAATAAAAAAATATATAACGCGCGAAAAGGATGTAACTAAATGACTAGTAACCTTTTTACTATACGTATCGTTCATCATAGTCATTATAAAATTAACAAAACGTACATTTAGCCTTAATTAAAATAGATTAAGTTAGATAATAGATAAGTAGAATGTTATCTTATAAAAGTAAGATACGAAATGGGCACATCATCGTCTGGCAATACGCAAATATTATGTAATCGGTTAAAAATATTTCATAAAAATCATGAAATATGATTAATTGATAATTAAAATAAGTTACTTTGCGTGGTGAATTACGATTGAGATGGAAAATGGCAAAGTTTAAAGGAAAACGTGAAAATTCTATGACGATTCAGGATTTATAATATCATAAGTATCAAATGAAATAATAATTATATTTTTAATTATTATAGGTATTGGCTATGCGATGTTTGTACGTGGTCGCTTTGATGGCAATGTTTTGGGTAACAGAGGCTCTGCCATTACCCATAACAGGTCTCATACCCGTGGTATTTTATCCTCTAATGGGTATTATGAGCACTAATGAGACTTGTCTTTGTTATATGAATGATACTACAATGATGTTTCTTGGTAGCTTGGTTATCGCCGTTGTTATTGAAAACTCTGGTCTACATATGCGCATTGCTCTCTTGATCATAAAAATGATCGGTTGCAGTCATAGAAGGTGACACTATGTCTTTCATTAGACATCGTCAGTATCGTCTATAGTTACATTAACAGTTATGAGGATATTATCAATGATAATGCATTTTTCAGGTTGACTTTGGGCCTCCTTTTCGTGACGATGTTCATTTCTATGTGGGTTTCTAATACCGCTGCTACGGCGATGATGATACCGATTATAGAGACGGTACTCTTAGAACTCGAAACAGTAAGTAACGTTCATTGACTTTTTAAATTATTTGAATTTAATTGAAACGCCTGATACATTTCAGCAAGGGCTTGGTAATATGTTCATTCAAGAAAATGAAAATGAAATGGCGATTTCACCTATGTATGTAAAATATTATTTTTATATTTTCTTCGTACACACACACATATATATATATATATATATATATATATATATATATATATATATTTGATGATCTATTTTAATATATTGACTTTTGTTATAGTTCAAAAAGACCTACACATAGTACAATGGTTTATTATTTGGTGGCAGCTTATGGTTCTAGTCTCGGTGGTATCGGTACGATAGTAGGAAGTGGAACGAATTTAACTTTGAAAGGATATTTCGAAACGTAAATATTTTTAACTCTATTAATTATAATTTTCTTAATTATATCTTTGAACTCTATTTATATTTTATCTTTCTCAGGCGTTTTCCACACAGTCCAAGTATAAGTTTTGCCTCTTGGATGCTTTATTCTGTACCACCGATGTTACTTATGGGCCTTCTGTCCTGGCTATGGCTACAGGTGATGTACATGGGTCTATTCAGGCCAAAAAGCAACGACGCTAGAGCGATTGATATCGGTACCCAAGGGGAACGCGTTGCTACAGAGGTGATACAAAAAAGATACAAGGAACTCGGACCGATTTCGTGGCACGAATCTGTAGTTGGATTTATGTTTGTAACAGTAGTACTACTTTGGTTCTTTAGAAGTCCTGGATTCATGAAAGGTTGGCCATCTTACATCACGAATTTGTAAGTACAATTTCTTATTGCTAAATTGCATCAGTCCTTTGAAAATTGAACAAACAATGTTTAAGGCATTTAATATAAAAATGGACTGATTATCTGACATCTTACGAAATTACTCTAGCTTTATTTTGCAGGCCAGTCAAGGATTCAACAGCGGCCACGTGTCTGACGATCTTATTCTTCATACTTCCAGCAAAACTTGATTTTCTACATGCCTTTGATAAAGACCCGAGTAAACGTCCCAAAAAACCGTCGCCTGGTATGATAACATGGCAGACGATACATCAAAAAATGCACTGGAGTTTGATACTAGTGCTTGGTGGAGGTTTTGCTATATCAGCTGGTAGTAAATCATCTAAACTATCAGAAATTCTTGGAAATTCATTAACAGGATTGAATTCTATACACCCAATAGCAATATTGGCTATTGTTTGTATATTTGCAGAAACTGCAACTGAACTCACTGCAAATGTTGCTGTTGCAAATATCATACTACCAGTATTAGCAGAAATGGTAAGTAAGATTGCAATAAATTTGATAAGGGTAAAAAAAAAGAAAAAATTATCATTAATTATATTCCTATATTGTTTTAGTGTGTGGCGCTACGAATACATCCTTTGTATCTTATGCTTCCAGCAACTTTATGTTGTTCATTCTCATTTCATTTACCAGTAGGTACACCACCCAATGCAATTGCCAGTGCAGCAGGACATATAAGAACAAAAGATTTTATAATTGCTGGGATAGGACCAACTGTTGTAACACTCATTATAACTGTAGGAGCATTTTGTACTTGGGGTACATATGTATTTAATTTACATGAGTTTCCAACATGGGCCTTCCAGAATAGAACAATGTAGATTTGCTTTTTATTTAGTATTATTTATATTAAGCTATTTTTAAAGACTAAATTAAATTATATATAAACATTTCTACATAATATTATAATTTTCTGAAAAAAAGAGGAAGAAAGAAAAGGAACGAATAAAGTAATATTACATTATGAATGTTCTATTAAAAAGAACATCGTGAAATGGTATTACAGAAGCTTAACTTAATAAGCTGACTAGAAACCTCATATTATCATATCAAAATAAAAAATAAGATAAATATAGATACGATTTATTTTTTTAAAAATATTAAAATGTTTGACTATCTATATTAATAATAACAAATATTTGTGTTTGTTATATTAATATTTAATAAATACTTATAATTGTGTGTTTATATATATATATATATATATATATATATATATATATATATGTATGTATATGTATAGTAGAAAACATCTTTTATACCATAGCTAGGATAAAAATGTAATGGAACAATAATAAATAAACATTGACAAGCGACTTAATCTATAATAATATTTAATTTAACAAATGTAGAATTGTTAAACTAACAATAGTATATATCTCTTACCATCATTAGGGCAATCATAGTGGATACTTGGAATTTGTGCTTCCATTTTCAATGCGTTGCTAATTACAAATTTATACCAATAAATGTCTTCATTTTATTTCTTTTTCACTGACACAATTAAACGTTTACAATATTATTTCAAATACACTGAAGCGATTTATAAACTTGAAACATTGTAAAGCACATTAGAGTATAGTAAACCTAACCTTTTGCTATGTAAAATTTTGAAACTGATTTTACGAGACAATAAAAAAATGTTTAAATTTATATGGTATTGCAAAATAATACAATTAATATTATCATACATACAACAATATAATACAAAAATCAAAACTTTTGACTTTCATTTACTGTCATATACTTTCCTACCACTCATTTCATCGCGAATAACATACATCACTTTTCATGCATATTCTATATATACCAACCACGTGAAGTAAGCACATTAAATCGTTGGCAATGAAGGAAGCTTAATATCAGTAACTACCGACATATATCGATAGTGGCAAATAAAGTGATACATATTGTATTTCGACCGTGCTAAAATATAAACTATAAAATATTATAGTGTTAAATAAACAGCAGAAGCTTATTTGGAGACTTGAAAAATTGTAAGTTTGCAAAATTTATATGGAACAAAAAATATTTATCAGATAAGTAAATTGCCCGCCCTAACCATTGATCAATCAGTATTCAGTAACATCTATATATTAAATTCTAATAAATATATATATATATATATAATCATATATATATATATATATATATATATATATATATATATATATATATATATACACATGACTTTTATTGATCGATAAAAATATGACAATTGGTTTTATTTAAATATCTATTGTTTAATATCAAAACATAGGTACAATTTTCATTTATGTTTCCATTACTAATAGTTGCGATTTTCGTTTTGCCATTGTATACTTTAAGGACAGGACAATAATGTGTAACAAGGATTATTTTTTCCGCTTTGTAAAGGCATGAATCCTATTAAAGCTTGTAAATCCAATACAAGTTTTGCAAAAGTAGGTCTATTCTCTGGTTGAAATGCCCAACAATATTGCATTATTTTATAAATATCACAAGGAATACTCTTTGGCTGACTTAAGCACTCTTTTTCAATAATTATATGTTCTAATAATTTGTTATCTGGTACATGTGAATATGGAAATGCTCCAAGAGTACCAATTTCCCATAATACTACAGCGAATGACCATACATCGCTCTTAGAAGAAAATATACGATCTTGTAAAGTTTCTGGAGACATCCAGCGTACTGGAAGTTGACGTACTTTGTTTGACATGTCGTTTATAATATAGACTCCGTTTCGAGAAAGTCCAAAATCAGATATCTGAAATAACAAAAAGTTTAGAATTTTATTAGTCCTATCAACAGTTTCTATAAACTATTACCTTTAAGGATAGATCTGAAGTAAGTAAAATATTCCTTGCAGCAAGATCTCTGTGAATAATACCCTTAGATTCTAAATGTTCCATTCCTTTCGCAATATCAAGAGCAAATTGTATAAATTGATTTCTTTCAACTTCAGCCTGCATATTTATTGCATTTTCTTCTTTTTTAGAGGACTTTAAATTAATATATCTTAAACTAGGCAATTTCAATTTGTTGTTTCTTGAATATGTTGAAGATATAGATAATGTATTTATTGTTGTATATAATGCTGAAGTAATAATTAAATAAATTAATTAATAATAAACTTCATGAATATGAAATATACAAAAGAACAAAAAATAGTAAAGAAATAAAATGTTATATACTTTCTGAAGAACCAAATCCAAGTCCATATTTATGAAAGATATTTTTTATAAATCCAGATTCAGCTTTTTTATCTCTTATTGAATGCAAATATCTTAATAAATTACCACCTTCCATATATTCTAAGATTATATATATAGATTTATTTGGCACAATAGAATAACCCATAAGATTAACTAAATGTGGATGTTGTCCTGCTTTTATCATTATTTCAATCTCCTCCATAAATTCTCGGTATACATCTAGTTTATTTAATTCATTTGATAACCTTGATATCTTAACTGCTACTGGTGTTGCATTGTTATTTATGTGTCCAAGATAAACTTTACTAAATTGGCCTTCACCCAATTCAGAAGTCAGTTTTAAAGAATTATAGGGGATTTCAAATTCATTTGTTTCATGTTTACATGGTATAACCTTCACAAAATATTGTTTATCCAATTAATTATTTAGAATATAAATAATTAACACATACACACCCATATTATTTTCATACCTCTGTATTGCATTGAGTATATAGAATATTATGTTTTTGAAGAATAGAATTCACCCAATTTGATTTGCATTTAGAGATAGAATCTATTGCCTGTATTCTAAAATTAAACAAAAATATATCTTCATATATATTATATATTAATTTATATTTGTCTGTATAAACAATTCATATTACCGTGATGTATGTCCTTCCCTCCAAATGAATTTTCGTTTCTTCTTTTTAAAAAAGATAAAACTAAGCAAACTGAATATTATGGAGATGATCAATGTAACAGGCACAAATACCTACCAAATTATATCAAACAATTAATAATTTAATAGTATTTTGACATTTTATATAAATACGCACAATAAAATAGTTTTGCAATGATGAATTCTGGTCCATCAAATTAATGATAAATGTTCCATCATTACCAAAGCAACCATGATCATCTATTGCAGTTACGAATACTTTGTAATTATCTTGTAATTTATTACACTGATAACCATTATGTAGATTCCATAAAAAAGTATTAGTTTTTGCTTTGGTAATACCTATTTGTGAAGTATTATATACAGGAAATCCTGCTTTTGATATTAAAAGAGGTACTCCTATACTGAAATATAAATAATACCATGTAATATTAAAAATAATATAGCAATTAAAAAAGATATTTTATATTTGTAGTGAATGTACTGTATTATACCAAATTTTGTAGGAATTTACATAACTATCATTAGTTTCTATGCTCCACGCAATTAAGACATGACATGTATCTACAGTCACATTTACACGAGGGATTGGTAATATAGATTGTTTATTTGTGCAAGTGCATATATGACCTATACAATCTGGAACTCTATAAATTACCTGAAAAATAAATAGTACCAGTTAACAAATACTATAATATTTAGAAAATCTATATTCTGTTTATAGATTAATTACAAGCCTACTTACCTCTTGTGCCGTTCCCGTTGGCTTTGTTCTTGGATTAGCATAAACTTCTATCTTGTATGAGCAGCTTGGATGAATATACATCTCTGGTACATCAATTGATAACTCATTTTGTGGTAGTAAAACATTAAGTTCACTGTTATTCTGTGTTCTATAATACAGTGTTCCTTCTGGACAAATTGTAAGATTTGATTTTTCACTTGATATGCTTGTTACTATCACACTGTTATAATATAAAACTTATAAATAGTTGTACTACAAAATTAACTATGATTGGTGCCAATGTCACATGTCTACCTGTATGAGGAAGGCTGCTTATTCCCATTTGGTGATAACCAAGATATATTTAATTTTAAGTATTTATATATGTCACTATTATTTAAATAGTTTTCATCTTTTAAAGCATATACTGTGATGTTTTTCACATTGCCAACAAATTTATTTGTATTTGATGTCCATAATACGTTAATATTAAACATAAGAAAAATCACAATACATTGTGAAATAAATGATGAAGTTTGAGATAACATTTGTTGTTAATAAAACAAATAATAAACTAATAGATATCAGAATAGTATACTATTCTGTTTTCTTACTAACTAGTACGATTTACGCACTTTAAATCTGATCTAAGTGTCTGAGAAAATCTTATCTGATAAATTGTACGTTAAGGGGGCAAAGATTTCTTTAAAAAAATCTTTGATAAGATTAAAATCCATTTAATTTTATTTTATATCAATTTTATCCAATACATTATTCTATTCATAAAAATTCTACTTCCAATATATTTTAATCTAATAAAATAATAAAGTAAATATTATCATATGCTGAATGATATAAATAATTTATATTAATAATATATTATATTAATAATAATTATATAATGTTATAGGTTTTCAAATGGCCTCGGCTGCAATGACCCCGGCTGAAGATGACGAGTTAACACTTCCTCGTGCATCCATTAATAAGATGATCAAGGAAATACTGCCACACGTACGCGTTGCTAATGAGTCACGGGAATTAATCCTAAATTGTTGTACAGAGTTCATCCATTTGTTGTCCTCTGAAGCTAATGAAATATGTAATCAACAACAAAAAAAGACAATAAATGCAGAGCACATTTTGCAAGCACTTGAAAAACTTGGTTTCGGCGATTACAGTGCAGAAGCAGAAGCTGTTTTAAGAGATTGTAAAGCAGTAGCAGCTAAGAGAAGGCGTCAAAGTACTAGGCTAGAAAATTTAGGAATTCCAGAAGAGGAATTATTGAGACAACAACAAGAACTCTTTGCGAAAGCAAGAGAAGAACAAGCTGTTGCTGAACAACAACAATGGCAACAACTACAAGCAGTTGCACAAATGGCATCGATGCAACAAACTGATAGCGAACAAGAAGATTATTCATAAGATACAATACAGAAATAATTCAATTGATTATATGCGAAGTTTTCCCACAATTTATTATATTAAGAAATATAAAAAGGAAAATAGGAGATCTTATTTTTAATAAAAATAATAAGTATATAATGGCATTTTTAAAGTACCTTCAATTCTGTGATTTATTTTCAATATGGATTGAAAAAATAATTTATATAAGTAGTACAAATTATACTATTAATAGTGCAAAATAAAAATGTATTCTTACTATTATATTACTTTTATCATAAATCTTCTGTTGTTATGAATATATCATTACATTTCATGGCATTAATCTTCCATACTCTGATGACAAATGACTTTTCTTTATTGCCTCCATGACTTTTGAAACATAATGATACCTATATACAAATATTAATGTATTAAATATTGTACATTTTATTAAATCAATATGTTATGGAAACTTATGTACATTTTTCATATCATTTGTATTTTTTCTATAAATTTATTTACCAATTTTTTTCTGTTAATGTAGATGGTGTCATCGGATGTCTTGATACCCCATGTATTTTCATTCTTAATTGTTCAATCAGTCTTTTTTCATTTTCTTGCACATTGTATTCATCTATGATTATGATATATGATAAAATAGATAAAAAATAAATATTAATATTAAACTACTTAATTAATAATTTACCTTCTGTTGTAATTAATGGTATTAAAAATAAGTTCAAACCACTTTCAACTGAACCACAACTCATGTCTAAGCCACTGTGAGTTTGTAATCTGGAACTGGCAAATACTTTATTATAAAATTCCTAAAAAGAAAGTAATAGAATGATAGAATACTTCATAAAATACTCCAATAATGTAGTATATTGCACTAATAAAAAAATACCTTCATTCTGCCAACAGTACTTGGCATAAAATCTTGCGCTTCTACTTTATTGTGTAAAAATAATATATGTGGATAATATTCAACATAATCTTGATCCATAGTAGTTGTAGATGATGGTTTTAACATTTCTGCTGTTTGAAGAAACCTATTATAAAACAAATATTTCCTTATACTTACGAAAGCCAATGATTAAATAATCTTCATTGTAAAATATACTTTACACAAATAGTATATTATAAGTGTATACTATCATAAATACCTTACTAAATTTGGATCAACAAACCAATCTTGTACAAATATAATGACATGACACACTGAAAATAAAAATGCTGCAAATTGTAATGATTGCAATTCCAAATTGGTTTCTGTATTAACAAAATCAGTTGTAGTCTTTTTTTGTTCAAATGACGAAGCGTAGTCAATCACAGAAGTTGATAAAATAGGTTGTGTATCTAAGTATATCACTCTATTCTTAGTTACAAAAAAATCTATTCCATTAGTACAATTTGTACCGCTCTCATGATGGGACATATCTTGAACATTAAAAATGTCAGCCCTGAGCTCATCATAAAAATATTAATTATATTTTATAGTTGTGTAAAAGAAAACTATATCTATTTAGAATAAAACTAACTTATAATTTGATGTAAGAAGAGACATTATTGTAGACTTCCCAACACCTTGTGGGCCCAGACATCCTACTACTAAAAAGTCTTGTTGGTCGCATAAAAATTCTAATGCACTTTCACTAAGCTGCATATTTTCATCCATAAATTTAGCACAATTTGTCATTTCAATACACGTGGAAATCATTGTACGTGTCACTAAAAAAAAAATATTTTTGAAATTAGTACTTAATTGTATCTATATTAAATAAATGATATTGTAATATATTAAATTATAATAAATAAAGAACCTACTATCTGGTTGTTTCAATGGCATTGTTGTTGAAGTTGAATCTGCCTCTTTTCTAAGATTTTAATACATTACTATATACATAATTACTATGGTTAAAAATTAAAATTAAAAGTTTAGACTGCATAATTCTTACTTATTGCCATTACGCTGACTTGGTGAAACTGCTCTGCTCTCACCTTCTCTGGTTTTTAATATAAATGTTGGACGTTCTACAACCTTTATCAGAGCCCTTCCTTCTCCCTCTTTACCTTCTGAATCTTTCGGCAATACCGGTATCATCTTTAATTAGATTTTTGCCTACTTTTTACGCAATAACATAAATAATAGCCCCTGAAATTTATTGGAATATATACATGCAATTATAATAAACAATATTTAATAATCCGTAACAAAAATTTATAAATAAATACCTTGTATTAAATTATAATTGTTCTATTAAAATGTAATTTTCATGTTATTCAGAAGCGATGATAAATAATTGACGAAACTCAAAGAATACATCTGTTATTTATATTTCGCTTGTAACGTAGCGACTTCAGCGACAGATGTGAACAAAATATGAATTACAAGTCCAATAAGGATACCTTAACCCCACTATATCGGTGTATAAACTTGTTAACATTTTCGAGCATTGTCTAACAATCGATTTTGTGCGTAACAAAAACTTTTATGTGGTAAAAATCGTACATAGTACATTTACAAAAACAAGAAAAAACCATATGCGAGATTATACTATTTTGAAGATAGATTAATTTAATAATGCTGTTCTAAAACAGAAAAATGAAAATTAAATAATTACTAACATTGTTATAATAAGAAATTGTTGAAAATATTTGAAATGTTTAATATAAATATATACTTAATTTAAATCTTCATTACTGTTTTGACATTACACGTAGTCAGCGACCGCGAGATCAAAATTTTTAATTAACGTTTATCGCGCGTTACTAGCTTTGTAATCTTTAAGCATATGTATTATTGTTTAAATATTAGTTCATTGTACTTCGTTAATATTATATATTGTTAAAATAATTATAAAATTTCCGAAAGTATTAATATTTAAATCTTAAACGTTTGGAAAGAGAAATTTTCGACGTTTACTTGTAGGAATGCGAAAGGAAACTAATTCAATAACAGTTAAAGATGATCAATGATCTGTTTATATTGATATTAGATAAAGGCACGTTAGTTTCCTTTCGTACTCTGAAGACTAAACGTCGAAACGCACTTTTTCCGACTCGCTACATTCGATTATCTTATAGATACGATCATTTCATAATTTTTTAAACAATCCAGAATGCACTCGGAGTACGATGAGGTGATAATCATTTCCTTTTTTTTATTTTTTATCTAATTATCTTTATATCATTATTAATAAATGGTAAAACAGATTCCTTCGTTAGAGACTGATGGTAAAGGTGGATTCCTTTAATATCATCAGTAGGAAATTAAGAAATCTATTTACCATCAGCCGGCAACCAAAAGATCTGTTTTATTATCAAATAAAAATAATTAGATAAAAAGATAAAAAAATGAATAGATAAAAGATAAATAGATAGAAAGATAAAAAGATAATTAGATAAAATTGTTATTTAAAATTATCGATATATCATATCTACTTATTTCAGAATTCGAAATATTCATCAGTTATTTTCTGTCTACTATTGTTGTTATTATCTTTTATGTCTAGGTTACATATTGTATGTAATGTGTTTCATTGCAAGTAATATCTAGCTAATGGCTGATTAATTATGCTTTAGCTATTTAAATTTGTTTGATTAGAAATAAAAGGTATAAAATTTGTACAACTAACGAACACTTAACAAATTATTTGTCTTTAGAGTAGTTTAATCTAGAATATGGATTTTTCTTTGCTCTTGTTAGATGAATTATTATTTCAACTATTTATACAAAATTTCCCTCACGTACTAACTCAACTGTTACGATACTCGGGGAAGTTTCATAATTTACACAAGCTTAGACACTCATGCAATAGTCGGTAAAGTAGGATTCATTATTACGCTTGTCATTCTTATTTTGTGCGTACCTGTCACTAAAGTCATAAGTGCATTGAGCAAAAAATGGTGAACAGCTTTAGCAATTGACACAAAGATATGATATATATTTGAACTATGAGTATTTGAAAGTTCATAGATGAAATGAGTTTTTTAGTGTATATAATATTTTTATGTATAAGTAGTATAAAGTATAGTATAGGCATAAAAAACGGTCTAGGATGTAGAGATAATGAAAATAGGTTTGTCGATTGGTATGTATCTAATTTTGTTTGTGTCCAATTATCAAATTCCTTTGAATTATTAAGAGATATAATTTTATTAATTATATTAGGTATGTGTTATATAAAATTCCAAAGTTATCGCATAGCAGTAATCCTTTAATAAGAAACGGATCTGCCTACATGTATATAACAAACGATACTGTACATAAAGAATGGAATTTGTCTGTCAAAGATATAGGAGATAAAACTTCTATGCCAGGAAATACATTAGCTTCATTGTACAATGATGTAAATATTTTGATGAATATCTTTTATATTTTCTTATATAAATAGATAAGGATATTTGAGTTAATTCAATACTACATGTTTTTCGTAGAGTATAGCAGAAAATATATTATGGGTTTTATATAATGACGATCCACCGAATAGTAAAGTAGTTGGAAAATATGGTCATGCAAAAGGTATAGTAGCAACTGATCATGATCAAGGATTTTGGATGATACACAGTGTCCCAAATTTTCCACCAGTACCTAACAAAGGCCTAAGCTCAAAACATAAAATTACAGTCGATAACCTTTTATCTAATTCTGAGTACAGTTATCCAACATCAGGACATGTTCGTGGACAAAGTTTTCTATGCATTTCTCTTAAAGCTAATCAATTGGATATAGTTGGTCGTCAATTAATGTATAGTCAAATTATAGTTTATAGAAAAAATCTTCCAGAGGATTTAAGCAATCAATATCCTAATCTCACGGATGCTGCCAATCAGATTCGCATTAAAAATCCTCCATACAACAATAAAGAGGTAATAAAGTCGTCAGCTTCATTGGAATTTGTCTCTTTTGCTAAATCCGATAAATGGCAACGAGGTATATAAATATATATGTGTGTGTATATACATATACATATATACTCTTTTATATATTTTTTATTAACAATACAATTTATATCAATGTAGATCTCTACAGTGACTTTGTAGCTCCACAATTGAAGAGCAACTTACTCGTAGAATCGTATTTAAATGGACCAGGTAAATTAAACTCCAACTGCCATGGTGTAGAGTAAATATTTATATTTTTCTATTAAAATTTAATGATACAATAACGAGAGATTGGCATATATTGAGGTGTATACATTTTTAGGGTGCATAATGTTAAATCAGTGAAACTGCAAGCTGCAAATATTCAGTTTGAAAGTACACAGGATCATTCTAAGTGGGTTGTAACAATGAATAATAAAAAGAATAAGTCTTGGGTTTGCATTGGAGACATCAACAGGGCTGTAAATATATCAACCATAATATATAAATATATATTTGCTGGATAATAAGTTATTCACATTCCTAAAAAAATTTTATCATTTCTTTGTAGAATACTCAGTACAATCGTGGTGGTGGCACGGTCTGTTTGAATTTGCTTTATCTTTGGAAGAATTATCGTGACTCTGTTAATGACATAGAGCCGTGTCCTAAACTCGGTATACTTGACAAAATTAAATCCTGGTTTGGATGATTTGGAAATATTGCGTATTATATTTTTAATAAAGTATTAACATTAATAACATTGCCACACGTATACTCAATACGTCAAGGTATAGTATCATTGTCGATAAAGTTGTACTCCATTCTTTAAACTGTAATCAACGTAAATTATCATTCGTAGGTTAAATATTCTCTACCGGTAACTAATCATATGGTAAAACAATAGTTTAACAGATAAAAATCAATTTTTAATATATAATTACTTCATTTATGATTAATTTGAAAGATAACCGTGATTATATAATATAATAAAAAATTTGCATTGTGGAAACAAAATTCATTAGTGTTTTTTAATAATTTTGTACGACGATTGAAACATTTAATTCTTATTTGGCATTTGTTTGGAAAGAGGAGGTAGATGGATCGGATGTATGCTCGTTATGCAAATTATATAAAACTCGAATGATGTACATTAGAGTACGTACTCCCAGCTCTAAACCTGCATCGCATTCGTCGTATTTGGAGTTACGTATGCTCGGCTACGTCTACTACGAGATATGATGTGAAGCTCTCCCTCTACGCTACTTTAATATTGCCTAATACGTATTCATGTCATACATTCAAGAGAGAACGTCCAGTATTATCCTTTCATTTGTAAAACGAAATTACGTCACGTTACTGGGAGCAAAAGGAAAATGAATACAATGTTGAATTTTTATCTTGACCTCTAATTTTTCCTAGGTATGATTTTATACATGAGAGAGATATATATAATTATCGGGATTTCGCGTTTTATATAGTAAATTGGAAATTGAAGTCTTTTTTACGAGAATAGGAATGAATTAACTAGTGTTTACTTTATTAAAAAACGATTAATCAAACGAAATAATGAAAAGTAATGTCAAACAGATAAAAATATATATAATTCAGTAATGTGATAAGCAAATAGAAAAGGGACGAGTGTGTCTCTCTATGATTACCGTTACGTAATAAAAAGTAATAAGGTAGCGAGGACTGTATTCAACCGTGACCGTACCGCAGAATATAATTCAAGTAGGAGGAGTGAGAAAAGAGGAGGATGCATCGTGAGGCAGCAAGGGTCGAAGAGGATGGAGAAAGCTGCGGTACTTCGTTCAGACAAAGCCTAACGAAGCTTCTATTTAGCAACAGTAGGCACTGCGAAGCCCAACTTCACCTCTATTGTACTCACTTGTTGGGGTATAGTGAATTTCATCCGTCAACGGAATTCTAAGCTGACAATGAGCATCTCTTCATCACTTTTTGATACATACATACATACATACATATATATATATATATATATATATATATATATATATATATATAATTTTTATTTTTTTCATTAAACAAGATGATATATTTTTTTTTTTTTTATTTATTTAAACTATTAATTATGTATGACGAGTATACCAATATACAAATGGCGAATGATTTACTGATTAAATTTTGTCAATAATATTCATGAAATCGACTAATAAAGTTATTTATTTTTTGAAAAGGATCAACTTACATTTCGTTATAATTCAATCTTACAGCAGCCACATATATTTTGTGTTTGCCATTTCTTTATTTTTTCTTGCACGATGTAGATACACATATTTGAAACAGCCCTGTACGGATGAAGATAATCCTTCAGCCAGTTCTATTCGTTCTTAGAATGTAAAAAATTACTAAACACGTTCATTTATTCATTTAATTATTTAATTATTTATTTCTTTTTTCTTCTTCTTCTTCTTCTTCGGGAATGCCAATTTTTCATTTACTTTTAATCGAATCATAAAGGATAATTCTGATGTGAGATATAGATTTAGTTTAATTTAAGGATGCTATAGTGATTGTGTGTCTAACCGAGGAAATGAGAAAAGGAGAAATAAATCTTATTGCCAAGATGATATTCATACTACACCCGTTAGGTATTTGTATTATGCGACAGTGGGAACAAAACATTATCCTGCGTGTGATACTACATCGTCAATGATGAATATATAGGTATACCGACGTTTCTGTTTGCGACTGTATTCCTGAGTGTACGCGTAGGAGATAGATAGATATCCAACGTTCGGACATTGACATCATGACCATTATTTATTGCCCATGAGGCGCAACGCAATGTGCCAAGCATCCGTAACGGCTAGAGAATTCGAAAGACACCATGACGGAATACCCGTAACAGACACAACAGGTCGTTTATGTCCCATTGATAGTAGAAAATATATATTTGATTGATAATCCTTTACAGGAGGGAGATACATCCTTTTTTGTTTTGTTTTGTTTTTCTTTTCTTTTTATTATTATTATCATTATAATCATCGTCAAACATTTGTTAAATATATTTATTGGAACGGCGATTTTCAAAAGTGTATCTCGCGCCGATCTGAAATTTTATTCGTTGACATCATTTATGTTAGGAACCACCACGATTTGGCAATGTCAACAAGTTTTTGAACATGGAATATATTTAAAATAACGTTTGGATTGATCAAAATTGTATATAAAAAAATATATAATGGTATTACGGTTTCTATTTTATCATAAAGCGAAGAAAAGAAAAAGGAAAGAAGAAGAAGAAGAAGAAGAAGAAGAAGAAGAAGAAGAAGAAGAAGAAGAAGAAGCAGAAGATGATACAAAACAAAAAAGTAACTTCTCCTTGACTCTTTTTATTTTAAAAAAAAAAGCTCGACAAGATTTCATCCCGGAAGATGCGGATCTGAAAAACTTGAGTGTCGACATAAAGAACACTTCTTATTGTTGCTGCTGCTGCTACCAACTTACAAAAAACAACATAGCCGAGAAGAAAAGGAGAAAAGAAGTCAAGTAGAAGAACAACGCAAAACAAACAGGGAAAAGGAAAAAGAAAAAGAAAAAGAAAAATAAATACCGATTCATATACTTTGATAGATTATTCACTTTAATACCGTTTTCTTTCTTTTTCTTTTTTTTTTATCTCATTGAATCTTTCAAATGTTAAGATCTAGGATTCGATCTCAATATTTCATTTTCTGGGAGATTACGTGTAAGGATCAATAATTTATCAAAAAAAAAAGAAGTTTTAACGAGGGCAAATATGTGAAAAACACTTTTGAAAATTAATTAAACTTTCTTTCGTTGAATTGTCATTCCCTTACGTTTACCGACGTATTTTAATTCTTATTGTTAACTATCGGTAGTAAACCGAGCAGGTATATAGAGAATTCAACAGTATCGACAAAGTTTATTTTATTAAATTCTATCGAAAAAGAGTAAAAGCATTATCATAGAAATTCATTGACAGCCATCGTTTAACTTATTATTATTTAACGATAAATCCTTATTGTATGTTATGGAAAGAGGAGGACAGGGAGGAGTGACGGCGAGATTGAGGGTGGGATGAGACAGGAGGAGGAGGTGGAGGAGGGAGGGAGGGAGGGGAATGTATAACTAATTTTACGATCGCAAAACGTATATAACACACGATCTCTACAAAGTGTATCCGCTATAATTACAGAGCATGGGAAGTTGCGGTTGGATCGATTATTTCGGTAGTATAATATGACAATATTGATGGGCGTGTAATCACACCGGGGAATATATAGATATTTTAAGCTTCTGATGAAAACCGAACAATAATAAAGTCCGATCTTATTAACTTTTCCGGATTGACGATTAATTGACATTACGTTGTCGAGTGGTCTCGTTTTTATCGCTTTTAAAGGACACGCATTCGAGTACGTCGATGACAGCACAGTATTCATGGGATAAAGATGAATATTTAAAATCTTTGAATAGGTTTAAAAAAAAAAAAGAAAAAAGCGTTTTGAAAGATTCCTATGGGAGTTGATACTTGCTTAGCTTTTGAGTTTGTTATGATGAAGTTTCACCTATCGAGATCGCAATTACATAGAGAGAGAGTGAGTGAGAGAGAGAGAGAGAGAGAGAGAGAGAGAGAGAGAGAGAGAAACGTCGAAACGTCGAAGCGAAATTTAGCTTTTCAAGTGAGTTTACTACTCCTCTCTACTGGGAAGGATGAACTAGTAAGTTGCAGAGCTTTCTAACAGTTTGCGAGTGAACCGGAAGAAGGGACGTTCGAGCGTGACTGTCGGTAAGAGCTCTTGATCGTTCGTGCGTAAAAGCTCGGTGATTGTTTCTCCGCTTTTTCTACCGTAGCGAAGAAACCCTTCTACTACTTTTTGAGATCCTTTCAACGTACTCGGATACTTAATTTCGACATTATACTCCTCCTTATTGCTTTATCCTTCTTTATTTCTTTTTTTTTATGTACGAACGTATTTACGTATAAAGAGGATATATGAAAGTTAGATCCTATCTCCTAGTTAGATATCCTTCTTGAAAGTCGATCGATCATTCGAAAATGATTTATTTGCGAGTGGGAAGATCTAAAAGAAGAAAGGAAAAGAAAAGAAAAGAAAAGAAAGAAAAAACTCAAGAAAAATTTATTTGTGTTAACACAAATAAATTTATTTCCACGGGAAAATGTGAAAAGGCTTCGCGAGGTTTTTGAATGGGTCGACGTTTTCTTCGTAGAAACTTTCATCGGGATCACCGCACAACGAATCGTTTCTCTTTCGCTTTAGGAAACATTCAAGCGGCTTCGAGTGGAACAATAAATGAGGGGTAGAGTGTGGCAAAACAATGGACATTAGTACGCTGGTCCGGTCCAGGGGCGGCGGATAACACACGCGTTTAGCATTCCGGAAAGATTTAAGTGACTTCTAACGCTCTTTTTCTCGATTGAAATCATGTCATTATATCGAAGGAGGAAGTAAGTATCCGATGGTTGTTCCACGGTAGTGTTTTAAACGGCCATCGTAAAGCGTTCGACGCATTTTAAGAAGATTAGACGATATACCTTTAATCTCTGACCCGTATTTAAAGTTTAACTGGAAGTGGATACATGTATATTGAAACGGATAAATGAAAAGACAAATCCATTGGCGAATATCTTTGAAAAAGTTTCCTTCGCAAAAGAAACAATACCGGACTCTCCTTTCTTCTATCTTTTCCTTTATTTATTTATTTATTTACTTATTTTTATTTTTTTTTTATTTCATTTATTTCCTTCTTGTTTCATTTCGAAATATCCTTCAACTATATCGCGATCTTTCCTTCCGAATCCACGTACAACACACGCGGCAGAGCGATGTAGGAGAAATGGCGAGACGACTACCGGATGCTGGAGTGCTGCCAGAACAGACTGAGTGGACGGAGGTAGGAATTTCAGGCACGCTAAGTGCCTCCTTGATTTACTCAATCACTCCGCTACGCTTGTGCCCCTTTGTCTTCTAACTCGGCACTCAACTTCTTCTCGAATGTTTCGTGACTCTACTTCTTATTTTTATTCTTATTCTTATTCTCTTCTTTTTCTCTTCTTATTCTTTTTTTCTTCTCCTTATTATTTTTTTTCCTCTTCCTGCCCTTCGTTTCTTTCTTTTACTTACCTACCTACAGACCTACCCACCTACCTACCTTCTGATCCCATTTAATTTATTTTCTTTTCTTATTTCTCTTCGAACTTTCTCTCTCTCTCTCTCTCTCTCTCACTTTCGCTCTATCTATCTATCTATCTATCTATCTATCTATCTATCTCTCTTCGAATAAATCTCTCGATTATTTCTGATTTCTTACGAGGCATCTCGACGAATTTTCGATTCTTCGATCGAATTGATCCGACAATTGTTTACGCACTAATTGTTTCCTAACAATCTTCGAATTGAAACGCGAACGTGCAACGACGTTTATCGTTTTTGATTGATATTATCAAATGATCCACTTTTGTAATATCAATGTGATTCATTATTTCACGCGTACTGTTGCGTTCATCCATATTCTAGAGAAAAAGAGAGGGGAGAGAGAGAGAGAGAGAGAGACATTCGATCTATAGAAAATGGTAATTAAATCCTTTGATGCGATAATAATAGCGAATTTTCGAGTTAATTGCCGAATATTCGGAGTGGTTTGAAACGCGTAATTTAAACAGGCAGGCAGCCGAGGAACGCGGTAACGGATTCCATTAAAACTTTTCGCTCGGCTCGTACGATAAGTGACACGTATTCCCTAGCATACTCTCTCTCTCTCTTTCTGGCCAAAAGTAATACATTTTAAAGAATTTGACGTGAAGAATTTACATTAGAAAACTTTATACGCGAGGTAACGTAACGCAAATGACGAATCTCCTTGCGTAAAGTATTTCGGTAAGAAGGGGACAAAGAAGAAGAAAAAGACAAAAAGAAAAAAAAAGATTCTGTTCGTCGCTTTTCATGAAATCTAATGATAAACTTATCAAACGTTTAATCAAGTGGATAAGGACGTACATACATACATACATACATACATATATATATATATATATATATATGTACAGGGTGTCTCAGCTAAAAAAGGCCGCAATATAAAAAAATACATGCTTATAGAGTAAAAAAACACCGATAACTTTAAAAAAAATTTATAAAAAATGACATAAATAATTTTTTTTTTCATAACATACCTCTTTTTAAACCATTCAAAGTATGCTATAAAAGTCTGTCGCATCATATATCGTCGTTCACAACACTTGCGAAAAGTGCCAATGACGATATATCGTCGTGTATCCGAAGGCGCCTTACTATTCGCATTGCGGAAAAGCTCTATCTACAAAATAAATTTATAAAACGTTATAAACGGTCTAATTTCATTGCAAAAGAATTTAAAAAATTGTTTTTGGGTTTAATTTTTTGTTATTCCTATGCCGGTCGGTGCCAAGGCTCTGTATGCGCTGAAGCAATAAGGTCGAAACTTGATACGAGACAGTTTCTTGAGACCGTAATCGCAACATATTTATGATAGTTATCAGACAGCTTAGGTGTCGTGAGAGTTCATGAGCCACGCCGTGCACCGACACGGCGAGACTAAAATCTATCTTTCAGTCTTTCCTTGGCTTTTCTAAAAAGCATTTCTTAGCAGTCGGTGTTCGAAAACCGTCACCTTTTTGACACAATTATAATTAGCAGCAGAGAATTTTGTCAATTTTGTTGCTATCTGTTTGCAAAAACTAGACCCTGTTACGGATATGGATGGCGCAGAATTAGTTGGATTTATTAAAGCGTTACAAAATCCACTTGTACTGTAATAGATCTGTTTGACGCTTGGCGTGCATCGTGGAGTTATCCTTTCGTTCTCAGATCTGATATTAGTTATATTGTTAAAAATGATTGAAAATGTAATACTTATATATACTTATACTTCATACTACGTGATGTACATATAGCTGTGATAAAACGATGATCATTCTTATGCGCAAATATTGTTTGTAAAAGAGGAATTTGTTTCTAAGCTTTTTATCATGTTTTATATTCATGTTATCGTATAATTTTCAACAAATATTGAAATACAATTGACACTACATTATTCTTCCTTTATTTCGTAATATGCTGTATTTTGAATTTTGAAAATATCATTGTTAGTTTTGCTTTTATGAGCTTTTTTTCAAACATTAGCAAATTCGTAAAATTAGCTCGGTATTCTTCATATAAGTACGATACGTTTTCTTGTCAATAAAAAGGTTAAAGTAGGGGAGGTAGTTTGGCCACGTATCCTGGAGTGAAGGAGGTAATTAGGCCATGATCCCTAGGAGTGGGGGAAGGGTAAGAGTGAGGAAAGAGGGAGGTAGTTAGACCACGCCATTAGGAATGGGGAAGGAGGAAATAGTTAGGCCACGCCCTCGTTGGAGTGGTGGGGGTAGATAGTCCACGCCTCCTAGGATTGGAGGAAGGGGGCAGATAGTTATACCACGCCCCCCCACGATTGAGGGGGCATTTATGCCACGCCCCCTAGGATTGGGACAGGGGGTAGTTATGTCATGCCTCCATCCCATTGAAGTGGTGGGGATAATCAGATACCTCCCCTCCATTAGGAGTGGGGGTGGGGGTAGTTAGGCCACGCCCATTAAAGGTAGTGGGGGTTGTTAGATCATATCTCTCGTCGGTGTGGTGGGGGTAGTTAGGACACGCCCCTTAAAGGTAGTGGGGGTTGTTAAGTAACATCTCTCGAGGGAGTGGTGGGGGTAGCTAGGACACGCCCCCATAGAAGAGATGTAAGGGGTGGGGGTAGTTAGGCTGCGGCCTCCATTGGAGTGGGGGAAGGCGAAAATAGTTAGTATATGCCCACCTAGAGGTGGGGGAGGGTGTAGTTTAGAAACTCCTACCTTTGAGTGGGGGAAGAGGGAGTTAGTTATGCCACGCCACCTTGAGTGGGGATGTAGGTGAGTGGGAAAAGTTGGTTGTTTATAGTTATACGGATTAATATTAGTTTGGTGAAAAAGAATTCCATTACTTTTACATGAACGTGAACGAAAAAATAATGGATATCTTCTTCCCCAATCTAATATTTAGGAGCCCTCTTTTGGCTTAGTATCTTGTATGTATATATATATATATATATATATATATATATATATATATATATATATATATATATATATATATATATATAAATGGTCGTTGAGAGGGCGAACAATTATTAGACGAGATGGAATATCCTTTAGAACGAATATTGTTAAAGGTAATAAACGGAAGCCGAAGGAATATCTATCTATTATTTGTTGAACATTAAATATCGCTTAGTATTTAAGTTAAGTTACGTTAAGTAGAATGGAACAAAGTAGAGAGTATAGAGAGAGTAGAGAGAGAGAGAGAGAGAGAGAGAGAGAGAGAGAGAGAGAGAGAGAGAGAGAGAGAGAGAGAGAGAGAGAGAAAGAGAGAGAGAGAGAGAGTAACGATGTCTAGGAAGCAGCAGGGTTAATGCTCGACGGAAGCTCGCATAATCCCCGTGCGGGCATCGTCTGTTTGATCTTGTCTCGGATTTTGCCAAGTCGACGGCAAAGCCGGTCCTTTCGTCGGGTATACAGGTTTGCACTTTCCGCAGATAGCGTTGTTGTGGACAGAGAAACTTCTCCATAAAACAAGCCTCTACTTCGTAAGGAAGGATAGAAGGTTGGAAGGAACGAAGGAAGGAAGGAAGGAAGGAAGTAAGAGTAAGTAAGGAAGAAAGTAAGGGAATAAGGGAGGTAGGAGCCGCAACATCGGCTACAATTTAGTCCGTGCAATTTGTTAATGGTAATAATTCAGTTAAGCGGATTAAACGTAATCGAGAGCGAATGAGAACGTAAAGGAAAGTTGTCATTAATCGACAAGTTGATGTTGATACACACAAACAGTGATTTCGAAATTAAACGGAACTTCGGGAGTAAATCTTGGACGACGACGACGAGTACGACGTATCGATTAAGAGTTTGTGTGTTATGCGGTCACTAGTACTACTTTCTTTGATTACATTGTGTCTAGACAACGTTATTTAGAAGGTATCCATGTATCTGTGCAAGTACTTAAGTTGTCCTAAGTAAACTATGTATAGAAAGAGAGAGGAGAGAGAGAGAGAGAAATTACGAGAGAAGAACGTTAATAATTTATATTACGAACGAACATTTAGCGAAACGGAATTTTATACGAAGTGCGAGGTTTATTTAATACACGATCATGAACGTAAACCGGAACAGTATCCTCGGTGGATAGACATTTGTTTTTGCAAACCCTATTTTGCACGTGTACCCAGCACATACTACACCACAGAATATACCTCCTCGTACATACGTAAAATAATATAAATATCACCGAGATGTACAATATAAACGCGTATAATTTATATGTTTTGAGTAGCGAATCATCGATGTCTGACCTGATATGTATAGTTCGTTACTACTTCTCCGATACGATCTCGTTAAAAACACTTCACGTTGAGATCAGTTTTAGACTATACTTCTAGAAACTATTATATATGTGCTATCGCATTTTTTCCCATTCTTTTTCTTGCCTTTTTTGTTTTTTTTTCTTCTTTTTTCTTCTCTCCTTCGAAATAAATCATTTCGAATCAGGTAGCAGTAAATTATTCGTATCATCCGGTACGGGGATGGGTCTCTCAAATCAGTCATATCATTTTGCTCTTCTCTCACGTCTTTTTTCATTCTCTCTCTCTCTCTCTCTTTCTCTCTATTTCTCCCTTTTACTCGAAAGATCTTTTCTTCCAACGGACTATTTCCTCCTATCATCGTGACGCCGCCGAGGAAACCCAAGATCCGCCCTTATAATGTAAACGAATCGGAAGGATTCGCTTTTATGTTTCTCGAGAATGGGATCCGTTTCGCTTCGTGTAGGCTTCCAAGTCGTTTCCTCGGCATACTCGAGAATTTCATTCTTCCACAGCAATCTCTCTTATTCCTCGTTGTTCCACCTCTACACTAGTGCTACATACAAATTCGTCCAAGTCTGACTTCGTAACTCTTAACGTATCCGAAAGTAGTCCCAGCGAGAAAGAGAGAGAGAGAGAGAGAGAGAGAGAGAGAGAGAGAGAGAGAGAGAGAGAGAAAATGCGATTCCGATGATACCAACCCACATATATACATACATACATAATCTTTGACTCGACGCGTAAAATTTAAATCACAATGAGACGTAAGGTGGCAAACCGCATTCGATCGATCGGAAGCCTCTTTATTTCCTAGGCTTGATTTCGATCTACATCGAGGTATTTATATATATATTTCTTCATAACGAACGAACTAAAGGCGGACGTGAGAGATCTTTCCATAAAAATGATAATTATTAAAAGCGTCGTTTGAAAAGAATGTTTTCTTCCTTTTTTTTTTCAATTAATCGATACCACCCAAAAACAAATCATCAATCATCATTAACTCCCTACCTCCCTCCACTTTCGTAATTTTCTTAATAACAAAGAAACAGCTTAACTTCGATACAATTCGTACGCATTTGAATTTTCTTCTTATTATGATTTATGATCGCGTCATCATAAATACGTCGACTCGCTAAGGGTTACGAAAGGTTGCACGATTTTCATCCCTGGCTTTTCCTTTGGATTTTTTTCCGAGGTCACGCAGAACGAGAGAGAGAGAGAGAGAGAGAGAGAGAGAGGGGGGGGGGAGAGCAAGAAAGGGCATCAACGAAAGACATCGTCCGAATGAAAGCGAACGGGAATGCACTGGAGATCATGAGAAAGGGACTCTATTTGCTACGCGCCTTTGGCAATTTTCATTTCCATGTTTACCTGGGAGACGACGAAAGAGGAATAAAAGGGAACGACGGATGTACGTGCTCGATGACGTTTTCAATGGTCGTCGACTCCTCCCCCTCCCCCTCTTTCCCTCTCATTCTCTCTCACTCTCTCTCTCTCTCTCTCTCTCTCTCTCTCTCTCTCACTCTTTCTGTGTAACACTGAACTGAAAATGGAAAGGCGAACGCGAATCTGTTAGAAACGATTTCAATTTCTACCGTTTACCTTATCTCGCGAACGTTGCCGAGAGCATATGAATTATTTCTAGGCGCATAAGAGGAATTCAAATGTACCTAAAGGGGAGTAAAGGAGGTAAGAAACGAACGCGTGAGCAGAGAGGAGAGTTAGCGCGAACGGAGGATATGGAACGGGCAGTGTGCCAGTGGAGTACCAAAACCCTTCCTTCATCGATCGCCTAACAAAGTTCTCTCTCTCTCTCTCTCTCTCTCTCTCTCTCTCTCTTTCTCTCTCTCTCTCTGCTTCCTCTGTCTTCTTCGTACCTCTACTCCCTCTCCCTTCCCCCCATCACAACTCTTTCCTACTTTCTACCATTTGCTCTCCCGGAGGCTACTGCCTTTACCACCCACTCTCACTCCCTCCCACCCTACCTCACTCAACCACCATCCACCCACCACCACCACTACCACTACTCTTTTCTCACCTATTTTCCTCTCTTTTTCATTCATTCTTTCTTCCTTCCTTCCTTCTTTTTCTTTTCTTTCTTTCTTTCTTTCTTTCTTTCTTTCTTTCTTTCTTCGTTCTCTTTACGTTGCACACACAAGTACAAAAGACCGTGTCACAGTGAATGTACTTAACACCAATACCTGTCACCGATCTTTCTCGACGATCTCTCCTCTTCTCCCTTTTTCATTTCTTCTACTTCTCTTAACCTCGTCTGGCTCGTTCGTGAACAGTTTTAAAGTGAGAAAATGACGAAGGATAAAAATCTAGCACGGCGCGGAACAACTCGCGCGACGACGAAAATCCTCTTCCACGGATAAAAGTGACAACGATCGGTAAAAGTCGGTAGTAAAAGTCGAGGCGGAAGGAGAAGCAGAAGGAAAAACGAAAAAGGAAGAAAAGGGAAAAGAAAAGATAAAAAAAGATATAAACGTAACACCTCGTCTTCTCCTTCTTCGTCTCGTTTCCTTTTGCGCTTGTTTTTCTTTTCTTTTTCTTCTCTCCTTTTCCTTCCTTTCTCTCTCTCTCTCTCTCTCTCTCTCTCTCTCTCTCTCATTCTTTCTTTTTTTCTTTTTATCTTCTTCGTATTTCAATGGGAGGCCATAAAGTCCGTGAGCTTCTGCTAATACTCGCTCTTAGAATTAATTACGCGGCTAACGACCCACGAGCCAACTGTTCACTCAGCTTTCGTTCGTTCGTTCGTTCTCAATTGTTCTAACTCGGTTCTGGTCCCTCGTGGATGGGAAACGATACCATCTCGTCTCTCTTCTTTCGCGATAAAAAAGTACATTCATCAGGCCGCTATTCTTTTCTCGTATTATTCATAAAAGGGAGTAGGGTGAAATTGCAGCGAGCGGGTAGATCGTGTCTCTTCCTTTCCCTTCTTCTTTTTATAATCTTTAAGAGAGATAATATCGACGGATAACGGACGGAGCAAGAGAGAGAGAGAGAGAGAGAGAGAGAGAGAGAGAGAGAGAGAGAGAGAAAGGGGGATTGAGATGAGTGTGGTTTTGCATTCAATGTTAAATACGAATGGACCTCTTGGGAAAAGAGTAAGGATCTCTATAAGACAAGAGATTTTATTCACGATTTTCTTGGCTTCCCATGTTGTCTTTCGGGTTAGGATGTGACCATGAGCGACCACTAACCACAAACTACCCAGTCTCGACTCTTCCAATTCCCTAAGCCAACTCGTGCCGTTCTCTTCCCAGAGGAGGAGGAGTAGTTGGAGGAAGAGGAGGAGTACTGGTTGTACGTGAAGAGAACGAGAGAGGTAAATGAAGAGGAGAGGTCGACTCTTGCGCGAGATACTGCCAGCAACCAGGGTGTAGTAACCATTAAACTAGGCGTCTAATAGTTCCTCTCGTCCACCCACGAACAATAGTCCGTGGCGAATGCCATCATCCTCTTACGACCCCTTTAGGAATAGTACCGTTCTCCGTTGGGCACCCGGTACACGTTTCAGCTTCCTCTATAAATTTTCCTGTCACATGTCGCTCTCGTACGATGTTTAAAACCAGAACAATTGTTTTTAATATCTTTTTTGAAAATAAAATCGAATAAATATATAAAAAAAAGAAAATAAATATGAAAAAAAGAAAGAATAACAAGGAAAATATTGAGAGAGAGAGAGAGAGAGAGAGAGAGAGAGAGAGAGAGAGAGAGAGAGAGAGAGAGAGAAAAAAAAAATGAGCGAGATAATATAATTCGTTATAACTTCGGTTCAAAGCATCGCTCCTTTTTCGTCATTGAAATTTAACGAAAGTTCTTTTTTCTCTTCTTCTTCCTTTTTGCTTTTTTTTTTTTATATAAACGTTCCTCGCACACGCGAAGATTTTCAAAATCACGAGAACTCGCGTATTTCTCGAATGAGTAGGAACCGTTAGGAAACTTCCATAGAAAGATGCCACAAACGTACTTATATAGTTCCTCCTAAGAGAGACGAGGTTAGCACACCTTCTGTATACTCATACCAAAGCTTTGAAGCAGGTGTACTTTGTTGAGCATATATCTCTGTCCGTAGCTAATAAATATTAACTAGTTGGCTGAACGTATAGCTCTTGGACCAAACAACTTGCCGAGAGAACAGCTGAGTACCAAGGATATACATACATACATACATATATATATATATATATATATATATATATATACATACGTATATATATACATACGTATATATATATATATATATATATATATATATATATATATATAAATATATATGTACGTGCACAACAATGCATGTGCCTGCTCTTCTTCCGTCTCTATCCTTTTCTTTTATTCTTTCTATTGTCGTTCGTATGGATCTCTTTCTTTCTTTTTCCTTCTTTTTGCGCAAATGATTTCTCTTTCTTATCATAATATATTATGGACAATGTTCTCTTTAGAGCTGTCGTTAATAAAGAGAGAGAGAGAGAGAGAGAGAGAGAGAGAGAGAGAGAGAGAGAGAGAGAGAGAGAGAGAGAGAGAAAGAGAGAGAGAAAGAGAGAGAGAGAGAGAGAGAGAGAGAGAGAGAGAGAGAGATAAAATGGATAGTTCGTATCAAAAGCTTCGTTCAAACTTTTCGTAAACTTGAATTTAATTAAACTAAATTGCACGTTCCATTGAAGCGAGAAAGGCAAGCATTCTTACGTCTAACGTAAAAGAAGCTGCAATGCGATCGCTCTCGCTCTCGCTTTTAACCTTTCTGTTTTTCTCTATCCTTTTTCTTCGCCTCCCCTGCACCTGGCCCCTAGTCTCACCCCCTTGATCCCCCACTCCAGATTACAGCAAACAGAGCGAAACAATTACGGAAAGTCACTTCGTCGATTTTCGATCGTTCCGAACGATTCGTTGCCAACCGTTTGGCATTAACAACGTTCACCCGGTATATATTTATCATAGTAACAGGGAAGAAAGTTTTTCGATTCGGCCCTTTTTGGCCTTTAACGAACGAGGCCGAGAGACCGTTCGAAGCGAAAACTCGATTCCACTAAAGCCGTTAGAATAATTTCATTCTTGCTTTTATCGAAACGAATCGAAAAGTATATTACCTTTTCGAAAGTTGACTGAACCAGACTTAATTACTTTCTTTCAAAAATTATTTTCAAGTGAAATTGAGACTACCGAAATGTAATTAATTATGATAGATCGAGGACGCTGATATCGAAAAATTCGAAATTAGTCTACAAAATTAGTTGCTGTAATAGTTGCATCAAAAAGTAGTACCAGGGCAGAGCTGGTTTTAGCGTTTAAAAGCTTTCATTATTCGGTTAATCATTTCCCTTCTTCTTTTTTTTTCGTTTTTTTCTTCTCTTTCTTACGGAATAACCACAATTGGATCAAATTTGAACTGGTCTCTCCATAATTGAAGGATTATTGTGGAATTTTTTGTTATTATCTTTCATATTCACCGTAGAGTCGAATCGACAAACGTGTAATGGGTGGCAAATTATATCCAGACAATTATTCGATTATCTTAGATCCTTATTTCATCAAATCTAGTCATTGATCCACGTATAAGAATATCAGACCATTTATCGTCAACGTTCTCATTTATACGACGTGTATTCTATGTATATGAAGCTGAGTCATTATTATTAAAGGCTAATGAATCCAGTTTCGGATTTATCTCTCCATGATGATGGACGGGAACATCGTGAGAATTATTATTTTTCTTCCCTTCTATTTAATGCCGATGTATATATATATATGTATATATATATATATATATATATATATATATATATATATATATATTTATATACATATGCCATATATCTGAGGAAAATCAAACAAAAAAGAAGAGAAAATGACAAAAGGGAAGACAATATTTTGCAGGATGCGAACGTCGTATTATACGCGGATTAGTATTACGGGGAAACTTTCAAATGCGCCTCATTCACACGAACGCGTTTTATTTCGTCCATATTCAATAACATTATAAATGCATGTATAATCGAGCGAACGACCGAGCTTTTGGGAGATTACAAAGTTCCTCTGCATGAACAAATATAACGATCGTTCTATTTACGACGGATATTATGAATATTTATTTATTCGCTCGCTCATTCTCTCTCTCTCTTTTTGTACTCTACAATATCTTTTTCTCTTCCCTCTCTCTCTCTCTTTTTGTACTCTACAATATCTTTTTCTCTTCCCTCTCTCTCTCTCTCTCTCTCTCTCTCTCTCTCTCTCTCTCTCTTTCTATATATATATACAGGATGTCTCAGCTAAAGGACACCGCCTAAATATTTTTTTTGTTCTTTTTTTTTTTTTTGATGCGACAAACTTTTATGGCATACTTTGAATGGTTTAAAAAGAGGTATGTTATGAAAGAAAAAAGAATTCTTTTAAGATCATTTTTTATGAATTTTTTTAAGGTCATCGGTATTTTTTACCCTTTAAGCATGTATTTTTTTTATATTGCGGCCTCCTTTAGCTGAGACACCCTGTATATATCTTTTACGTTGATAAATGGTTATGAAATTAAAATCAACCTGTTCAATTAACATTATAGCGAGTTGATCTTGATCGATGAAGTTTACTTCAGCCGAAAAGCGTCCGAATTAGACGATTAGAGAAGGTGGAGAAGGTAATGAGAGAGAGAAAGAGAGAAAGAGAGAGAGAGTGAGAGAGAGAGAGAGAGAGAGAAAACTAAAACAACCAAAAAAAGAAAATAAAAATAAACGAAGGGAGAGATTATTTTGTCAGGAATAGGAAAATACGGTTAGGTAGACGTTGAGGCGCGGAAATGAAAGTATTACCAGCAGGAAGCAATTAGGAATAGGTAGTAGGTGCCCGGGGATTAATTCCGAAAAAGCTTTGGGAATGGCTGCAAACGAGGAGAGAAAAAAAATGAAAAGAGAATAAGAAGAATATTAAAAAGGGAAAAAAGAAGGGAGGAAGAAAGGGAAAGAAAAGAAGAAAAAAGAAAGGGGGGAAATAAATAAATAAAAGAACAAAAAAAGATGTAAATAAACAAGAAAGAAAGAAAGAAAAAGAGAGAGAGGGAGAGAGAGAGAGAGAGAAAGAAAGATGAGAGAAAGAGAGGGAAACGAAGACTGGAAAATGAAGGAAGGCACAGGACGAAGTCGTTACCGAATAGAAAGCTGTGCAGGAAAGGCAACCTTTTCAGAATCTCAGAAAAGGGTAGAGACCATTCAAAAGTATTCACGCTAAACATCTTTCTTTTTAATCCTTTTTTTCTTCTTTCTTTTTTCTTTTCTTTTTTTTTCATTTGCATTATGTAATCAGAAGATTTAAATACGGATTATCTAACGCCTTAGAACGATAGAAACGCCAACGTCGTTTCTATTTTCTTTGCCCTTAGTTTTTCTAGAAATATGCAATGAGATACTACGATCATAATCGTTGTGTTCCTTTCGCTTTAGTTTTAACGTCGATTAATCGATATTCCATTTTTCCCCTCATCGTAACTCCTCCCCCACCCCACCCCATGAATAATGGACGATCGTCGAATTCGGTATTCTCCGTCGAAGAAGAAGAAGAGAAAAAAAATGAACGAAAAAAGGAAGAAAATTAAAATAATTTCATACACATAAAAAAGTACAGTTACATAAGTGTGTATGTGTGTGTATATATGTATGTATGTATGTATGTATGTATGTATGTATGTATGTATGTATATGTCAGAAAAAACAGGAAAGTGTATTATTGCTCTCTCTTAAGATAAAGGCAAACAACGTTTGAGAAAGTGTTGGTTAAAAAAAGGGAATAAAAAAGAAAAGCTTCTTTTTCTTACGGTTTTAGGCGTCTTCGTTGACACATCCCTCGCCCGTTGTAACTCTCACACCGTGTCGAGTCACATAAACGTGCCGTGGCAATACCGAAGAGCTACACACTTTTCTCGAAGTACGCTCGATTTTTCTTCCTCTTCTCCACCGAGCCATTTCTCCTCTCAAGCCCATATACAAATTTTTTCTTGCTCCCGACCGTCCAGAGTTTCCTCTTTTTTTTCTTTATTTTTCTTCCCATAGGACTCTTATACGCGTATACGAAATGCGCTCTGTTTTTCTTTTGTTTTTATTCTTAATGAGCAGCGTCAAGTTTTCTGAGACACACACACACACACACACACACATTTTCTCTCTTTTTTTTTCTCTCTCTCTCTCTCTTTCTTTTCCTTACATCAGTTTCGTTTCAAAAGGTTTTGTGAAATCTTCGAGGTGGAGCGATCGCGATTCCTAGTATGGAAATGAAAGTGCGGTCATCGAGGGCTTTGACTCTGAAATTAAAACAAAAAACAAAAAGGAAGAAAATAAGGCAAGCTGTACTCCGCAAGTATCATCTCTGTACTCGCGTGTATACGTTTAAACTGTACGTTAATGTGCATAGCAGTATGTAAAAATAATGTACACAAGTCCGTATTACATATCTCGCAGGACGGAAAGAATGGATAAGAAGAATTGCAGAGAGATGGTAGGGATCAATTGATAAATTGAGGTATCAATTTAATCAACAAGCTGAAAGATAGAGTTATAATAAGTGACAAGCCGCAATTTTCTTATGTTGGTCCGTTGAAACGTGAGACGAAAACGATACGTCGTTCGATGAAGTTAAAGAAAGTTTTTGGATGGGGAGGAACATAGTCCGGGAATAAACTATTTGGAGGAAACTTAAAAGATAAAAAAAAAAGAAAAAGCGAGAATGTTGGAAGAATGCGAGAAAGAAAGAAGGAGATAAATAGATAGATAAAGAAAGAGAGAGAGAGAGAGAGAG
>OU426997.1:2398229-2405729 GCA_911387935.1 Dolichovespula saxonica
GGGAAATAATTTCGATAGTACACATTGGATATATTAAAAATCGTATATATTCAATAGAAATATCAAAAATTTCTTTAAGTCGATAAGAGTGTGTGCCTGCGCGTCGAGATTAATTTGATCGTATTTGACAAAAGAGAGAAAGAGAGAGAGAGAGAGGGAGAGAGAGAGACAGAGAGAGGGAGAGATAGACAGAGAGAGAGAGAGAGAGAGAGAGAGAGAGGGAGAGATAGATAGATAGATAGATAGAGAGAGAGAGAGAGAGAGAGAGAGAGAGAGAGAGAGAGAAATGAAAGAAAAAAAAGGAAAACTATGTCACTTCAATATTATCTCAGTTGTCATTTTCTTGTATTTTTTTCTTTTTTTATATTCGACATTGATAATATTATCTGATTCACGAATAAAGCTTGAAATGTATTTCTACATATGTATGTATATATATATGTATGTGTATATATATGTATGTATATATATATGTTGTGTATATATATGATGTATATATATATGCATGTATATATGATTAAACCGTGTATTTACTAATTAAACGATCAAGAAACTTCCTATATATCGTTATTCTAACTCCTGTATCTATTAATCCTTATTCGTACTCTTACTTCGTTATCTATCGATAAATTCCCATTTCGCTCTCGGAATACATTTCTCTTGGGTTTAATCCAAACTCCTCGAACAAAAGTTCAACTCTCCGTGATATGCGTTTTCGCAGAAACACCCGGTTACCGTCAATGTCACACCTGCGAACGCATCTTGCAGAAGCAATTTAATCAGATCCTTTTGATCCTTAACCCAGCTGTGCTCAGTTGCCTTTTTTTTAAACGAGAAAAGAAAAAGGAGAGGAAGGTTTTTTTTTCTTTTTTTTCAAGCGAATATATATATATATATATATATATATATATATATTTATATGAATATACATAAATATATACATATTATGTATATGTATATGTAATATAAGAAGGAAACGTAACAAGTTGAGGACAGCTGGGTTTTACGAGCTAGACTACAAGCTAGTTTTAACAAATTAATCGTAAATTTAATATTATCTTACTCTTATAAGTTCTTAGAAATTCTAGCCTATGTTTGTCAACTTAATGACAATTCGATACATATCGAATAAAAGTAATTTCATTCGTTTCTCGGCTCTTATTAGTTTCTAATCCCTCGCGATTAGAACCAATTAACGAACGTTCATTATCAAGCGACATATCTCTAAGACTTTCTTTTCGCGAGGGACGGTAATATTTTTGTTACCGTTAAAAGTTTTGATGACACCATCAGAGGGGGTTCGTTCGTATTCGTACGTTTGGCATCGTGATCTTTCGTGAATAATACAAAGTAAAGGTGGATGGGAATGGGGGAAAAGATAAGGGAAAGAGAGAGAGGGAGGAGAGAGAGAGAGAGAGAAAGAGAGAGAGAGAGAGAGAAGCAAAAGAAACGAAGCCGGCGATTCTTCGTAAGGACTCGGTTCTAGAAAGTATGGTGTGAGTCGAGAAGAAGGTTAACGTGCCACTAATTAATTCCACGAAACTTTTTGATCGGCGGATAAAACGGTCGAGTAAGTTTGGTAGCGGTGCTACGGTAGGGGTCGTGCTATCATGGTTATAGTAACAGTGTTGGTGTTGGTATGCTAGTGATGGTGGTGGTCGCGATGACGTCGGTGTTAGTGTTAGAAAGGAGCGATATCGAAGAACGGCCAAGAGTTTGTCGAGTGCGCGCGCGTGTACGCGCGCGAGGGTAGACGAAGGGGTAAGGAGGTCCCCTTCAGAGGCTATGGAAGAACGTTCATTTGTCTTCCGAGGTAGTAACACGGTGTGTTTCGTTTCATACCAAGATGGCGGGATTGGGTGGTGTGGGGTTGGGTGGGTGGCTCGCTCGCTACTTTCCATCGTGAAACAATACACCGGTCCTTCCGGAGCTGTGGCCTGCAACACAATGGCGGCGGCGGCCCTCGAAATGACAAGAGAATTTCGCAATTTCTCTCTTTTCGGGCGACCCACCCTCTTTCTAGATATATCACTCCAGCGCCTCCTCCTTCAGATACTTAAGTGCCCCTCCCGTCCTCCCATTGATCACGAGCGAAACGATAATCATGGTCTATCTAGTAGGGTTCGATTTCAAATATATCCCGACGATACTCACCACTTTTCCGTGTTAAAGAATGGAACAAGGACGTACACACGCGCGCACGTAATTTCATCTATTATAACGACGTTTTATCCTTTAACCCTTATCGTACGTACACTTGAGTATAACCTCTTAACGATCGGACGATCGAACGAATCTCTTTTGCGTCGACGATGCGTGCGTGTTTTCTTTTTTTTTTTTATTATTATTTTCCTTCCCTTTTTGTTTTATCCACTCTTCCCTTCTCTTTTTTTATTCTTTTTTATCTTTCCCACAAGAAAAAAATAACGTTACAAGAATGTGCTCTTATGTATTTATGTGAGCGAGTGTGTCATGTACAATATCAGTCAATCTCTCCTTTCTCTCTCTCTCTCTCTCTCTCTTCGATTTTTCTCTTCTTTTTCTTCTTCTTTCATTTTTTCTTTCTCCTTTTTCCCTCTCCTCACCAACCCCTCGCACGCGAGAAATCGATCACTTTTTATTTCTCGTAGCCGTCGACGCCAAAATTATGGGAAAATATAAACCTAAGTACTCTTTTTTCGGTTCGCCTACGATCCAACTTAAAGCGAAAGCAATTTTACTAAAACGAAGATCCAAGAGTGCCATTACGATGTAAGCGCGGCAGCATGTAACCTGGCCAATAAAGCGACACCTTTCTGACTGCCCTGTGATTAATTATGACGAATGAGCAACCTGAATTTTGCCGTGATCGCTTGCTTCGCTTATTTCTACGACGTGTCACACACTTTTCTCCGCTTCTCTCTCTCTCTCTCTCTCTCTCTCTCCCTCTTAATAATTTAACGCTTAAAAAGATATTCTCTAAGTGACACACTCTCTCTTCTATTAAGCAAACACGCAAGGTTTATTAAACATGTCTCAACGATTAATATCTCTATTTCGTGATGTCGTCCTTGTTCTTTTCTTTTTCTTTTATTTTTATTCTCCCTCTTAATTTCTTTTTTATTTTTAATTTAATAATAGATATATCGCAAATAGTAACATAATAGTTTTATAAATTGACTGACGCAGTTTTATGTAACCTCCTATCAGTCTTGAATAAACGATCGATACCGATATCATATTTGCTCTGATATTTTTTTTCTTTTATATTTTTTTTCTTCTTTTATAGAATAATATCATTCGATACAAAATCGTTCGTTCCTTTCATTCTCCTTACAATCCAACTTGTATTCGGTTAATGCAACATCCCTTACGAGAATTTGTTCCCTGTCTTAAACTTCCCGCCGTCGGCTTTCGATATATATTATTTGTTTTTCTTCTTTATTATTTTTCTATGCTTTTCTTTCTTTCTCCTTTTGTTTTCTTTTTTCTTTTATCGATTCAACGCAAACCATCATCGATATCGAATTCTAATAATAACGATTCCTCGTGTTCATCGTTTACGGCTTACGCGTGGGTAACGCTAGTAACTTCGCATAGTAGACTCATGGAAATCGGTTAGCCATTTCTGTGGACATAGTAAATCGAGTGTATTGATATTCGATGATGTGAGTCAATGTGTGAAAATAATCGTACGATTGTTCCTTCTTTGTTATATCGTTTTCCTTTACGAATAAGTGATAAGAGAAACGAAGTTTTTAAAATGATACATACACGCTATATATGTATATATGTGTATGTATATATCCTATAAATGTGTCAATTGTTCTGCAAATTAATTTTGACAAAGAACGATTACATAACAATATACTCGTCTTATTTTAATACGATGTGTGCGCGCGCAGGTGTGTTTCGTTGAGTTTTCTCTCGGAAAACATTTTATCCTTCCGTTCGAATATGGTTACGTGTTTGGAAGAGGGACGACGGTGATGGTCACTGATACTTCCTTATGAGAATTAGCAGTCGTCTTGCGTCGAAGATGACTGTAATACACTATCGGCAAAATCCCCCGTAACGGACTGCGAACACTGGAAACAAAAAAGAAGAAGAAAAGAAATGATACTCTTTGGTTAGAAATATTTGTATCGTTTGCCTCTCTCATCGTATGTACGTATCATATAGACATAGGTCTCTTTTTTTACACACTGGATATGGTGTCGCAGAGAGAAAATAAAAAAGAATAAATAAAATCGTATAAAAAAAAGTCACGTAAAATCGATTTACAAGAAGTATAAAACTTGTGTCAAACTGATGGAAACTATATATATACACACGCATATGTATGAGACAATTTAAAATATACAAATGCATTCGGTAAAAACATTTTGTTTGACAAACGCACGGTAAAAAAATTAATGTGTTGAGAAAAAATATTTCTTCCTTCTTTTTTTTTTCTTTAGTTCTTTCAAAACGCGCGTACGATTTTTGTGACACTTTTTGCGAATTGATTGTGCTCATTTTTTGCGAACATGTAAAAAGTAAGTGAAACATGCGAATAAAGTCGAACGATTTAAAAAGATCGTACAAAGAAATAAAAAATAAAAACAAAATAACGCGTAAAAAGAGACCCAAATGCAAACATATCATATTTTAAGTATATTGAATTAACTACGCAGCTTGCGAATCATTTTCGATAATTCACTTTGATATATTTATTAGAGAAATTCAATGGCATGGGATCGTATCGATCCGTAGAATTATAGTAGAATTATAATGTTCGATATTATTCGAACGTACTCACCTACTTATTTACATACATACATACATACATACATACATACATTATATATTTATTTTTATATATACGTATTAGCAAAAGTTGAGTAATGAAACGATGAAATAACATAAAAAGAAAAAAAAAATCGACCGTAAATACTTCGAAATATACGTTCGCCGATTAAAAACATTCAAATTTCATGTCGTTTCTGTTTTAGAAATACAGCATGCTTTATCGCTGACAGCACAGAAAATGTTGATTTCCCGACGGAGATACACCACCCATCTGAGAATCTACAGTCAAGGTTTGTTTTTCCGATACATGCTTTTGCGTTTATATCTACCAGCGATACGATAACACTCGATGTTTTTCATGTAAGGAAAAAAAAAAAGAAAAAAATAAAAGAAATAAAAGAAAAGGGGGAAAAAGAAACAAAAAAACATCGACGATTTGCATTCGAAAGTTTATACAACATTCAAAGTGTCGTAACAAACGGAATCAAGAAATAAACAGTTTAGTGCGATATTTAACTTATGTATATGAAATAAGGATTCCTTTTTTATAATAACGAAGAAAGGAAGGAAGGAAAATAAAGAAAAGACAAAAAAAAATAAACGAACGAACGAACAAACAAACAAATAATAGAAAGTACGGATCGTGGGGGAAAAATGAGATTTGAGTTTCTTAAACTCGTTTTTCCAAATCGAACTGTCTCGTGCACACGTTTCTCATTTACCGTCTGATTGTACTGCTGGAACCTTGGAGGTGTCACAAGGCTTTTTTACTTCTAAGTATTAATTGAAACTTTACGGGGAGGAGGGAGGGTAGCTGTAACGGGTGTGAAGATAGGAAAAATTAAATTATATTTATAATTTATAATTTTTCTTTTTTCCCGAACGTTGTCGTCAGTCACAGAAATATTTTGGGCAACTTTTGAAATCATTAAAATTCCTCCCCCCCCTTCAAATATAAACGAAGTTGCATTATTATTTTTTCAAGATCTCTTTAAAATCGTGATCAAAATCTGTGACGAGTTTTACAACGTATTACGGCGATTTCATAGATCTCAATATCCGATCAGAATTTATTTCATATCAATTAACAGATCCTAATAAATATTATAGCACTGCTAAAATATTATATTATTTCATATACTTTATATTTACCTATAAATAAATAAATAAATAAATATATATATATATATATATATATATATATATATATATATTACAGATCTATTAAAAGATCTAAAAGGTAACTTATTATTATAATTAATTGATTTTAACGATATCGACGGAATTGTAAAAGTAAGATGATAGTTGCATCAGTGTAAAACGTGTAGGTTCCTTTAAATGAAGAAAAGAAAAAAAAAAAGAATAAAATCACAAATATTTATTTAACGAATAAATGCGATTAAATAAATCTTCAGGCGTGCTTAAATTTGAAACATTAAAATTCCATTACTCGTGTCCAGGCTACGGAATTTAGTGATATACAAATTCGTTAGATAATGATTAGCTGTGACAAATTAGATCATAGGTAAAGCAAGCGATAGTACTGTTATCGGTATAGTTTATACCGAGAGAATTGATATGCAAACTGCACCGAGGTCCTATTACGAACTAAATACACACTGTATGGGTTACGGCGGTGTACGTATAAACATATACATACATACATCTAGAGATACGGCCGCACAATGCCGCCGTATACGTCGAATGCGCGCGCGCGCGCATTTATGCCAAGCATTGTGAAATTTAATTAATATTCAGTCAAGACACAACGATGCGCATAGTTGTGTTTAACCTACGAGTTACAGTTTTCCTTCTGAGTCGTCCAAATTGTCCCTTCAAAGATTAAGAGAAATATGGGAGTTGCAAAGTATCTACGTGACGAGATTAGAAACTGTTCCAACGTTCCCTCCCATATCATTATACGAGGAGAACATATCTTCTTTTTTCTTTATATATATATATATTTTTTTTTTCTGGTTTCTTGTTTCTTTTTCCTTCAGAATAAGTCACGAAGTAAACCGTTCTTCCTTTTTTCTTTTTTTTTTTTTGGACGCTTCTCCGCGATATTTCTTTGTTCATCTTTTCGTGGCGTAGCCACGACTAGCAATCGACTTGAAAGCTATCTTCAAAGAATAATGCGGACGTGGGGAGGACGGACGTATTTCGTAAATTAACATTTCACCCCTTGAGAAATCTTCAAGGACGATTTACATGGACTATTTTAGGAGCTACGAGTAATAAAGACGGTGAGAAAGAAAGTGTCAAGCGGAGAGATGCTTTAAATATCCATATATCCCTTTTACGAGATTGAAGAATATATATATATATATATATATATATATATATATATATATATATATATAGAGAGAGAGAGAGAGAGAGAGAGAAAGAGAGAGAATTATTAAAAACGGACATAAATTATTGTCGATAATTGACAATAGGTCGGATCGTTCGTCCATGTATTATTAGAACGAGAAGTTCTTCGATTGAGATGAAGAATCAAAGAACAGCTCGTTTGGTCTGTTAAGAGTAAAGCGAGATAGTGATTGACTCAAAACTTCAAGTAACTACTACTGACGTCATCGTTTGCCCATAGGGTAGTAATTATTCGTCAGTCAAGCGTAAGTTTCTAGCTACAGTCTTTCCTTCTCTCCCTCCCTCCCCCTCTCTTGTTTTTTCTCCTTCCGTTCTTCCACCTTCCATTTTCTTTCGTACACCCTAACCCTCGCC
>OU426997.1:2410729-2433229 GCA_911387935.1 Dolichovespula saxonica
TATACATACAATATAATATAATTACATATATAATTACAATATATATGTGTATGTGTATATATGTATATGTATATGACTGATTTGTTCTAATTTTTTTTGTGTTTCTTTCGATTTTTGTACTTTTCAATATGACATTCGATAAAATCGATGTTATCAAAAAATAAAGGAACGGTGAAATAAACAAAACCTTTCTCATCACTTTCGTATCATCTCTCGGGGTACAAAGTAAAGAGAGAAAAGCCCCGGGGTAAGATCGAAGCTTGCATATCTGCGAGCGAGGGTAGAAAAACATGTGATGTGTTGTAGAAAAATCAACCTGGAGGGTATATAACTAGTTCACAGTAAAATCGAAAAATCCTATCAAAACGAAGGGTGTGTGTGTATGTATCTGGTAACAAAAGGTATTCGCTGTATTTGCTATTAGAATATATATTCATATTTCGAAAATTGTTCCATTTGGTTTTTAAACGAAGATATTAAAAAAAAAGTCTTCGCACGTATAACAGAGTAATTTTCACCCGGTGATTAACAACATTCAATTTTGTTATACCTTGTTTTTACCAGGATTAATGAATATATGTGCGTAGATAATTGAACTGTAATAACTCGGTGTATTGTTGATTATAATAGCTGTTAATGCTAATAGTCCGTGATTCTTATTGTTAGCATTATCATTATCATTATCATTATCATCACCATTATTATTCATTAATTAATATTCTCAATTAAATGTCTATAATTGATGATGCTCTTGATATGATGCTACTCGTAAAACTATCGAGTAACATGAGAACAAACGAATATATGCGGAAATCTATTAATGCAGATTCTCTCAATTGAATGATATATCGATCTCAGAATAATATCGTAATTTACTGTTATTGTAAACAAAAAAATAACACATTTAACATAAGTAATTGATCAAATATAACGTACCCGAAGTGTGTCTGAAAGTATCTAATTTCGTAAGAACTCTTTACTCACGTTTACAATCGATATCTATTATTTCCTTCTAGTCGGAAATTATCGGCATAATGATTTTAATTTTAAACTCGTTAAGATTAATTATATAAATTTTTCAGTACGCACGCACGTATAATATATTCTTCAACGTATAAACTATACTCGGATAAATATTCGTAATTTTCATGGAGAGAATTGAAACTATTGTTATTTGTTCGCTTGGACGAAGTTTTAATAAAAAAAGTTTCAGTATACATCCCGTATCCAATGATCCACGATATCTCGTTTCTATCGGGAGATAAAAATATGTTCTCTGATAAAAGTTTTGCAAAATATCACTATGGTATACGGTATTTGTTCTTATGCTTCAATGCTGCTGACGAACGTTGGACGTAGTAGGAGGACATACCACCTGTTTATCTATGTAAGTACATACTCCGAATAAATTATTAGCCGACTCTAATAAGACAAGGCAGAAGTTATTTCATCTAATAACGACGACGATGTTACGTCATTCTCGTTTCATTTTCCCTTGGCGCTTTTTTTTCTATTTCTTTTTCTTTTGCTTATCTCTTGTTTTTTTTTTTTTTTTTAATTCTTTTTTTTTCGTTATTGTTCTCCTCGTTTCATTTTCGTAGAACTTTACAGAGTCTACGAATTATACAGGAAACTCTTATAATATCCCGTCGGTGGCGTAGGGTCGAGTATTCACTTCAACGATGAAAAAAATTATAATGTAAAAAACGTTGGCGCCCCCCTCCCGCCCTCCCCCGCCCTTATTCTCTCATTCTCGTTTTTCGTCGAGTTCTTGTCGGAGGAGTATAATACAATACTTCCTCCCCATCTATCCCCCCCTTCCCACACCTTTTTTGATTGACTCCCGTCATTTCGCATTTATAGTGTTCTGGGCACGACTCACGATAAGTCCCATTGCCTTAGGAGGAGTAAAAGAGAGTCCAATGAAAGTTTCTCTCCGTAGGATAGTATAAAAAGAATACTGGAGGGGGGATAACTATAAAAGGGGAGAAAAGAAAAACGTGTGGAAGGATCAAAGAGAGAGAGAGAGAGAGAGGGAGAGGGAGAGAGAGAGGGAGAAAGAGGGGAGAGAGGGAGGGAGGGAGAGAGAGGGAGAGAGAGAGAGAGAGAGAGAGAATTCGCTAATAAAACTTTATATCGGTGATCCCATGTTTTATAGTTCGAACCACGTCTTTTCTTTGAAATCTCGAAGCAGGATCGAAGCACACCCTTCTTTGTACTCTCCTCTATTTTCTTTCTTTTCCTCCGAAGGAAACTTCTTCAATCCCACGTACTTGTTGATTTTCCGTGGAAACTTTAAGATCGCTTTTAGTGACGGCACTGTATCGTTAACTTATAAAAGAGGACCAAGGGATTTGTACCTTCTTTTTTTTCGAGAACCCTCTCCGATCTCTTTCTTTGTCTGTTTCTTGTTTTGTTCTTCTTTTCCTTTCTTTTCTTCCCTTCTCTTTCCTTTTCCCTTTCCATCTAAGCTATAAGAAGCTTCTTCTTTTTCTTTTTTTAACAATTACCGGAACGAAATTGTACGCTTGAACGAGTAATGATTTGTCGCGCTAAATTTCTACACGAATTTCGCTTTAAAAGACAAAAGAGCGTGGTGTGTGTGTGTGTTTGAGAGAAAGAGAGAGAGAGAGAGAGAGAGAGAGATTAGGAAATTTTTTGTAATCTCATTGATAACCGACGCGGTTACGTGCGAACACGAATTGCCACGAAGTTGATAAAAGTTTCGTACGTATTTTGGTATCCGTAAAGTTTCGACGAATGAAGCAACGCGATCGTGGGCGGCGCCCCGTGAATGCGCCGAGCGGAAAACAAGGAAGAGCCTGGAGAAAATGGATGAATGAAAAGCAATTATGCAGTTGCCTCCCCTGCGAGTATTTAGCGTGGAAGCCCGCCGCTTGATGTTCGTATTATTATTCGAAGAAAGAGGTCGAGAGAGCGCGATGGTAGTAAATATATATACGTGTCTATGTACTTATATATATATATATATATATATATATATATATATATATACATATATATATAGGTATATGAGTTGGTAAGTAGTATACGCGAATAGACGATGGCGATATCTCGAAAATGTGAGCCCTTCGAGTTTCTCTCTTACGGCGAAGGATTGCACTAAAGTGCTTCCCTTCCAGCGTAGCAAAAGGACGGATTTACAGAGGAGAAGAGAGAGAGAGAGAGAGAGAGAGAGAGAGAGAGAGAGAGATAGAGAGAAACAGCAGAAGACCGGTTGCGCAAAGTCACTATAACTCTCCAGGATTTCCCGGACGTAGTGATATAAAATAGAAAGAGAAAAATAAAGAAAAAGAAAGAGAGAGAGAGAGAGAGAGAGAGAGAGAGAGAGAGAGAGAAAGATGGAAGAAGACAGAAAGAGAAAGAGAAAGAGAAAGAGAGAGAAAAGGAGAGAATTGCAAATCACGCATTACGCATTCGATGCGTGAGAGCGAATTTCCCCATCGTTACGGTTATCTTTGGTTCGATATACCCCCATTAATTCTCATGGGAAATTTTACAACTATCATCATACGCGATTATGAACAACGTTGTCTTATATCTTTCTCTGTCTGTCTCTCTCCCTTCCTCTCTCTCTCTCTCTCTCTCTCTCTCTCTCTCTCTCTCTCTCTCTCTCTCTCTCACTCACTCGATATTTTCCTTTTATATTAAATGTAAACTGAACCGTTACGCACGAGACGAATTTCGAGTTTGGATCTTTTAATCCCTCGACAAAATAAATACAAGCAGATAAATGACGGCGGTAGGAATACGTGAAAATAGGGATTAACGAATTTCATCTCGTTGTACTCCCTCTCTCTCTCTCTCTCTCTCTCTCTCTCTCTCTCTCTCACTCACTCATTCTCGCTTTCTCTCTTTCTCTCACATTCTCTAACTTCGTATTTATCGGATTACGTGTGTCGCGAGACATTAAGCCACAGAAGTGTGTTTTGCGAATTTATCAGGTTTAATCAGAAAAAAGAGGCGTAGAGAGAGAAACAAGAGGGAGAAAGAAAAGGGAGAAAGAGAATAAAGAATATTCCTCTCTTTCTCTCTCTCTCTCTCTCTCTCTCTCTCTCTCTCTCTCTCTCTCTCTCTCTCTCTCTCTCTCTAACAAAATCTCACCTTACACGATAGGAACTTTAATCCAAGCGTAACGGCTTCTCGCGTTTTCTTGTCGTCGGCTTCATAAAACTCTTGCGGTTTTCTAGTACGTCGGTTTAAACGACGTTAAAACTACATTATGGATACACACACACACACATATATATATATATATGCTTCGCCCTTCAACAACTCTATCGGCATTTAAAGGAAAAGCCAACTCGTAAAAGTCACCTAAACGATTGTAACGTTAATACGGTCAAATCTGTTCCCTCCATCAAGTACCTTCTTTACGATAACTTTTAGTTTGCAAAGGTACCATTTTCTTTTTTTTTTTTTTTTTTTGATAAATAAGTTAAACGATGCGAAAATACCTGCATCATTTTGACAGGCCGCTTTATATTTCCTTCTTCGGTTTTTCCGACGAATAAAATACTATGTCACGGTATCATAGAAACGTGTACGAAATGAAAGCTTAATGTGTTGCATAACGCATTATCTATGCATTTTTTTGTTTTTTCCTTCCTTTCCCCTCCGCATCCCCCTCCCCAACCCTCTACAATTTCCTCTTTCTTATTAATATTTACGAACGTTATTTCGGTAAAAAATGAAAGAAGAAGAATAAAAAATAAATAAATAATTAAATAAATAAAAAACAAAAACAAAAAAGAAAGAGGGTAAAAAAAGTAAAGAAAGGAAAGAAAACCCTTTTTTACATCTCTATAATATTTCTTATCGATCTCGCAAAATTATCTTTCAAATCAGTCATTAAAATTTTATCTTTCGTTTATTGAATCGTTATCAGGTAGATCCAACAAGATTCACGAGAGTATATATATATACTATTTGGGTTTAGTAGGTACCCCGTATAGTTTATACGTTCCAAAATATATTTGCTTTTCCTCGCTGCATTCTTATTCGTTAAGATGAGATTAAATATAACACTTCATTCTAATTTCGTACGGACAAGTCCATCCTGCTTTTTGGCGGGGGAGGGGGGCGGGTTTAAAATATCCTCGTAATTCTTAAGCGATAATCTATATCAAAAAGGTAGAGGCGTTGATGTGAACGTTAGTAATAGGGTGATGGTAAGGGCAGTAGAAGAACAAAACGAAAGAAATAAAAAAAGAAGAAATAAAATAAAAGAGAAAAAGAAATATGGCAGAAAAAATTGCGATCTTTCTTATCGACCGTTCAATTTCTCCCAATAGGCAGAGTGCACGGGAAGGTTTATTAATTCGCGGTTGGATGAACGTGTTTCATTCGGAAGGGGAACCATGCTCGGTGGACCATTAATACTTGGCGTACAGTAACGTTACGCGACACAGTACTCCCGATTGTGGTCACCACTACCACTCGATGCGCCAGCTCGAGTGTAACAGAGAGAATCCCGTTATGGAAGCTTCAGAACGGAGAGATTGTCGTCCTATACGAGGACCTTTCGAGGATGCGCGAGATATGAAGGGCGGAACCCTTTCCCTTCAGGAACTGCCGGCAGGCTCCATTAAAGCCACCGGAGGTGCAGCCACGCTAATGCACTATGAATTAGTGCATTGCCGATATACCGTAAAGTCCGGACACTCGCGTCCGGTCCGACCAACCGACCGACCGACCGACCGACCGACCGACCGACGACGACTCGTCCCTCATTAAAATTTAATTACGAATAGTTGCCGATAAGAGTGTCGGTGTTTATGCTTGAACAGTTTCTCTTGGCTAAACACGATTCCAAAGACCTCGACTTGTAATATCCTCGTCGTTTTCTTTGAACGAAAGGACAAAGGGTAATAGTGGAGGGTAGAGGTTAAAGGGTAGATGGTAAAGAGTAGAGTGTAGAGAGTAGAGAAAGAGAGGGTGAGACAGAGAGAGGGAGAGAGGGAGAGAGAGAAAGAAGGAAGAGAAGAGATGAGGAAGCTAAGTTTTTAATCCCGCATCTCCAAAGACGCTCCTACTGCTTTCGACGTCTAACGCGTACACGGTTTCTTAATGGAATCTCCGAGTTTGAGAGAATTTTTCGCGGAACTCTCCCAGTGATGGTGGTGGGGGAAGGTGGAGGGTAGTGGAGCGGTATCTGAGCTAGACAAGCGAGTAGTCAACTGATATACGACCGGCCGTCCTCCGATGGTGAAAGAAGTAAAAATCAAAGAAAGAGAAAAGGGCCGCGAGAGCAAGAGAGCCCGGAATCACGTATTTATTTTCGCAGGCTCCGGGCCAAGGGAAAATCTTTCCTCTGCTCTCTCTCTCTCTCTCTCTCTCTCTCTCTCTCTCTCTCTCTCTCTCTGAATGGAAACCGTGAAAAAAGGAGATACCGGGTTTTCCACCGGCAGAAAATATATATCAGGAAAGATATAGGTTGGATTCTGCTAAATCTAGCGGAATTAAGCGTTGAAGGGCACTTAAGGAAAGGGAACCTCCTCGGGCATTTATCTCGAGGTCTTCATGAGTTAACGAACCGATACGTTCATTGTGTCCGCATGGCGTCCAATACACGTGGCAAAAAGACCATAGTCGACGCGTTCAATGAAGCTGACAGAAAAAGAAAGGCATAGAGGGGAAAAAAGGAAGGTAAAAAAACAGAGAGAAAAAAGAGAGAGAGAGAGATATCGATACGATACCACTGTTAACCGTTCGTATCTCAATTTCAAGCTAATGATTTTCAATTTGTACCGAATGGCCGCGAAGAAACGGGGCGTTCGTTTAGCTGCTCGAGTGAAAAATTACGTGACCGCGTAAACGACGAGAAAAAAAACGCCTGGTTAGGCGATTTTCAAACAAAAATATCGGCCCAAAACATTTTATGGTACGCTTGAATTATTCCCCGATAAATTTTAGAGAAAACCGTCCGAGGCGCGGCGTTAATATACGCGCGCGTGCTTTCAAAATGACCTCCTCCCCACCCCTCGAAAGCTTATAAATCCCTAGTACGAAACTTACACGTCATAAGCCATCGTATATAAATGCAAATTATCGAGCACGTTGCGGACATTACAAAAGCACGTTTGATTTGCGCGTACATATTGACATCTATCCTTTATCTAAATCAATCATTAATATATAAAGATACATTTCGAATAATATTTAATCGCACGGGAAATCCGTTAATAAAATATCTATTTTATATAAATATATATGCATACATATATATGTTAATACGTACATATATGTGTAATCTCGAACGCGTTATCACGATGTATTTTTGCGAATAGCCGTCCATTTTAAACAGAACTTCATGGATTTACAGAATTGGAGATGAAAAATATCAAGTGGAAGGTAAAAGGTATACGAAAGGGCAGAACTTTTGACATGAGAGAGAAAGAAAGAAAAAGAAAAAGGGAGAGAGAGAGAGAGAGAGAGACAGACAGACAGATAGAAAGAGCAAAAGGACAAAGGTCAAAGAAGGGTCATCGATTACGTAGCATAGCATAGATTCGAAGCGAATAGTAAAACGTAAAATCGAACGAGTATATATATATATACACACGCATAATGTCATATCGTGAATAGATTTTTAAGTTTCACATAAGGAAAAACGATATTGTTATATTACCTAACGTATGCGTTACGTTTAAGTCGTACGATCGAAAATATTTTAAGAGGAAAAACAGATGGATCCGTTAAGATTGGCGGGGACAAACTACGCTTTACGTAAGGAAAAGACGATAGGGGCGTTTCTGTATTGCAATATAACTTCCATACCTACATATACGTACGTCCGTGAATATGAGTGACACTTGCACACAACTGCCGAAGTAGAATATACGTTTGGTTGGGAACGCGCGTCCTGATACTGACGGGTATTGTGTAGTACGCGCGTGCCTCTTCGACTTTATGCCCTTTACACACCTATCTTTCTCTCTCTCTCTCTCTCTCTCTCTCTCTCTCTCTCTCTCTCTCTCTCTCTCTCTCTCTTTCCAGTTCTCTCTGTACGTACGTTGACACCTAAATTTCAGTGTCATGCGTGCACTCGCGAACGTCTCACTCCCCCCGGCTCCCGCTCTCGGTCGACCCCTTTCCTGGGGGGCAGCCGGAATCACCGTGGTGAGTTTGCGCATTTAAACAATCCACGTTGAAATAATATATATATATGTATGTATGTATGTATGTATGTATGTATAACGTGTACACGTAGATATTTTGCTCTTTCGCGTACACGGAGTATATAGTATAACAACGATTTCTATTTTATCGCGATTAAACGTAACGACGAAGGTACGTGCATTATAAAAAAAAAAAAAAAACGAAAAATGAAAAATGTCCGTTCGTTCGAAATAAACAATACGAGAGGGACAGATTGTAACGATGAGACACAGTTTGACAAATATCGATTGGTCGATATACACGTTTTATTAGATAGAAATTAATAAAGGAATGATTACGATTCGTTAATCGTCGTACGGAAAAAAAAAAAAAAGAAAAGGAAAACAACAACCGGTAAATGCCGATTTAATTATCGATTCAGTATATCCATCCAATTGCTTCTCGAGTAACACCCCTTCAGCAACGTATTTATCTTTTATCCATTTTATCCATGTCCTTTGAACATCGTACCATACAACATACAACGTTATCAAGGGCCATTCATCTCTCTTGCGCTTCGTCCACAAGTCACCGGAGTCCATTAATGGTGGTGCCTCGAAGGATCCAGTTTCTGTACCTTCCTTCTTTTCTTCGTTCCTTCCTCCCTTCCTTCCTTCCTTCTTTCCTTTCCTCTCTTCCCTCTCTCTCTCTTCCCTATCCTCTTTTTCTTTTCCCCCCGTTTTCTCCTTTACCTTTTCCCTTTATATTTTTCTTTTTTCCCCTCTTCTCCTCCTTTACTACCAAGAAGTCGATGGTCCTTTCTGAGAAAAACCTCCTACTCCATCGGCCACGTGTTTTTTAAATTACGTACTTCAAGGGGCCACTTTGTAGCTCGACACTTCCAGCCCGTGAAATCCTCTCTGGACGATGTTCTCCTGAATTTTAAAGGGTACTTTGCCACCCCTCCCCCTCCCCTCCCGTTCTCTCGCGTCTACGAAGGATCTGCTTCGACGGACACAAGCACGGCAAGTAAATTTTCTTTCTTTTTCTATCTATCTCTCTCTCTCTCTCTCTCTCTCTCTCTCATTCTTTTACCCTCTTTCTTCCTTTTCATTCTCCTTCAACCTCTTTTACATGCACATACCTATACTCTTGTGTAATGTAAGATTTAGTCGATCTTTTTCTTCTATACATAATTTACGAAGATACCGACAAAGTAATCGTTTTCCCTTTCGTGTATCGCACGATTCTTCGTACAGGGTAGTGGGTAAACGTTGTCGACCGAAAGCTTCGAGAAACGACAATGAAAAGCGAGATTTTTGCATATAGGGAAAACGATATAAAAAACTTCTTCTCTACTATCGATAAATGGAATTTTAAAGAAGCTGGAGATTACGCTCACGACATCGGAGGTACGGTGTAACGTATGTACACGCCATAGAAAACGTGTTGTCCCTTCAATATGATAAATACGAGAGTTATGGATAAAAACGTTGAAACGATAAAAAAAAAAAGAAAACGCCTTCATGTAAAATATGTCTCCCGAGTCGTCAGGACCTTACGCGTTTTTCTAATATCATTGCTCCAATTGGAATCCAATATCCTACTACCGTATAGCGCGATCTAGCTTTGTCATAATACATCATCGAAAATCTCTTCGAAATGAACGAGATCGATCTCTCGCTCGAGCCATTCTTCCGCCGTTATTAAGATAGAAAATTTTTGTTACTCGAAAGAAAAGAAAAGAAAGGAGAAAAAAAATACTTACGAAGGTGGGCGTTTCATCATTCGCTAAATAATGTCCGTCCTTTTTCGTCTTGGCACATGGCAAGCAAGTTTTATGTCTCCCTACGAAGATTTATCTTTCCACGAAGGAAGTCCATGGGTCCTCTCATTACTTAAAGTTAATGTTGGTTTTAACGGCTGAACCATTAGAAAGTAGACGGCTTACTAAGTTATGTACCCCCATAGCTTCCTAATATCATTGACCTTTGAAATTAAACGGTCTCACCCGACGTCAAGATTACTCTAACGCGTAACTTTCGATTACCGCCTATTCACCTTTAACAATTTCTCCGAGCTTCCTGGAAAATAAATGACTTTCTTTACGACAACAATTCACGCCTTTTCCAAAAACCCGTCTAGAAATAGATATTTTCTAATACGTATTGTTAGATCGAACGTTAACCCGCACTCTCGCTCTCCCGCTCTCCAACCTATCCCCATTTCGAAAATAATAATGTGACAATCAAGTTAGGTCCTCATTTTTAATTACCTTCTTTTTCCTTTTAATTACTTCCCCTTACGTTCAGATCGAAATACGTCGAGGCTGTCGAAGTTTATAATTAACCTGTCTATCAAACGGTTTAAATATGAAAAGCAATGAGTTCAATTCTAACGTTAAAAAATTTATCGTAAAGGACGCGATTATAAATAAATTATTAATCAATAATATTATATCTCGTCGGATTCGTATTAATCTGACGTTTCGTCTTATTTCGTTGTATCTCTCCATCGATGTCTTATCGAGCGTAAATGATTAAAATGATTAAAATGCTCTTTGAGAATATATATATATACCGAGAATATCCAGACGCAGCTGCTTTGTGACGAACACAAAACGGATTCCTTGAGAAATTGGATAGCAATTAGCCCCATCTCTGACCCTCATTTAATCGTCAATTAGGGACAGCTTTTTCTCATATATATATATATATATATATATATATATATATATATATATATATATATATATATATATATATATATATATATATATATAATTCTATTCAATTATGACGAATTGGAGCGACTATAATGTCTATCTTCTTACGTTTACGAAAAAATTAAGAGGAGGATTTTTTAATCGTCTTAAAAAAAGTATTAACAGATCGATCTCAGTGCGAAAAAAAGAAAGAAAAAAAATGAAAAGAAAAAAAAGGGGTTGTTCGTTTTTTTTAGCAAAAAAGAAAACAAAAAAAAAAGGAAAAGGAAAATGTATTCGCGATACGTGCTACGTAAGTATAAATTTATTTGATGAAGATAACGATGCTCGGACGCCGGGAACATGGCAAAATTGCGAGGACTAATTTTGCAAATGTAAGAACTTGCATTAGTCTAGAAACAAAAGGATATGAATTAGTTACACCCTGATCCACCGCACGCATACATAGAGATATATAAATATGCATATTGTTCTTATTCAGCACAATAAATGTTACTACGCCCACTCGTAAACTTTTTGCACTTTCCCTATGTATATGTGCGTGCGTGTACGTGTGTGTGTGTGTATATATACACACAATATACTCAAGCTGTGTTCACAAGTCGTACATAATGAACTAATTACAAAAAAATTTGTAAAAAATATTCCATTACAATCCAATGTAATCCAGTTTTTAACGTGTCAATAACAATACTTAGCACAACGATAATAGGAACATTGCCATTTATATATATACACATTATATATAATAAAGCCGCTTTTCTCGCTTGTGGTAGAATTAAAGCAGGTCCGTTTACGTAGCAGAACCTCTAGCCACTTAATTCAAGTATAATGACCCGTGAGCAATAAAGTGAAAGCATCAAAAACGTGCGGAATCGTGAATTTGCGCGAATGAAGCAACACGAATGGCGGTCTTGTTGATCCTTTGTACGATCCTTCGAGTGAGGAAGGAAGGGTCGATCAATTTCTTTTCCCTTCCCATTTTCCTGTTTTTTTCTTGTTTTGTTCTCCTTTCTTTCTTTCCGTTTATTTCTTTTTTCTTCTTTCTTCCTTCTGGTTTTCCCGTTTAATTCCCTTTCCCTTCTCGTAGACGACGACAAATAACTCCATGATAGCCGGTAACGTGTTATCTATTTTTCTCTTTTTTTCTTTCTGTTTTTTTTTTTTTTTTTTGTATTTTTCAGATAACGTTCGAAAAATTCCTCCAAAGGGAATTAATTCTCCTTCGAAGATAAAGTAACTTTATACGAGAAGCGCACCGGCAACACGTACATACGTTGATCCGATCCTGGCCTGGCCTGGCCTGGCCTGGGAGCGCGATAAAATGCGATCTTGCGGATTAGATTCACCTTTTCCCGTGTGTATGAATCAATCCTTACCGCAACACAAAGTGCCCAAGAGTGAGATAGAGTAAGGAAAGGAAAAAAGGTGAAGAGCAAGTGAAAAAAGGAAGAGGGGCGAGGAGGATGTGAGAGGAGGAAAAAAAAACAGAAAAGTAAAGAGAAGAGAAGAGAGACGACGAGAGAGTTGAACTCGTTCGTTTGTACGGGCGACGGGAACGACCAGCAGACGTATTCATTTATTTACCGGACCTCCAAGTCCAAGGAGACCAAGGAGTACGAAAAACTAGAGAAAGAGTAAAGGTCTGGAACTTTTACTCCTTTCAACTGTGTCGGTACATGCGTTTGTCGCGAAAGAAGGAAGTAGTTAAACCCCCCGTCCCCCACCTTCGTCACCATCAAGCCAACCTCCCATCTCCATCCAGAACACCCCTAATCCCTCGATCCCACGATAAAACGTTACAAACCGAAACTCGATCAATTCTAACGCCCACGATAAGATTTCAATTAATTATCCTTTCGAATTGGAAAAAAAAAAAGAAAACCGATGTACACACACACTATTTCTAAAGGATACGGGCCGAAAGTTTTTAGGCGGATCGAAGTTGTTTCTTCTTCTAGACTTGTAATGTTTTTTTTTCTTTTTTTTTTTTTTGTTCTTTCATCTGAAAAGAAGAGGGAGAAAAGGAAAAAGAAAAATTAACGTAAGTCTTCTCGAAAGAGAATAATCAATTTTTAAAATCTTTCGAGAACTTTCGGCCTACCCGTTCTATCGCCATCTTTTTTTTCTTGTTTTCTCCTTATCTCCATAATCCGTTTGAAATATTCAAAGGATACAACAATTCCTTCGCTTCAAAGCGAGATTATTAGAGAATAAAAAAGCATTTATTAGTCCCACGTAGAAAAAGATGTTATTTTGATAATGTCCGCGTAGGTTAACGCCCACTGCTGGTTGATTCGATGAAGGCGATAATACGAACATATGGATTTTTCTTTCTTCCTTCGCGCCCCCCACCCCCACCCTCAACCTATTTTTATTTCTCTTTTACATCTCTTTACGTTCGTTTTTATTTACTTTATTTTTTATTTATATATATATATATATATATATATATATATATATATAACGCAGGGGTTATTCATTGTGTCGGCAATAAACGTTATCGTGCAACACACTGGGGCAACCTTGCAACCGTGCAAATGATGAGAACGCATGCAAGAATTACGTACCACAATACGAAACGTACGTAGAAACGTGCGACTTACATTACGACGCGTGTAAGGGTTAATTAGTAAGAGAAAATATAATCTATTTTCATGATACTCTCTTAACGAGAGAGACATCGTTACGGTTTCGTCATATAATTTTTAACAAATCATATTATCTCGTCGTGGTACGACGAATTGCACACAGATATGATGGATTATAAATTTGTTATACCTTCGTACTTTAAACTTCCGAAACAAATATTGCTGGATGAAGAAGGATTTATAATGATATTTTGATACTGAGATACATCTGTATGATACAGTGTGAGAGGGAGAAAAAACAGAGAGAGAGAGAGAGAGAAAGAGAGAAATAAATTTCTCTTTTTCCATACGATGCTACTGAAAGTCGATGAAATATCAAATGGTCATGTGGTTACGATATTTCTCTATACGTATCGATAATATAATAGAATAAATAAAAAAAAAAAAAAAATAAAAAAAACCCGTCGATAAATCCTACTCAAGTATTGAAATACTTTGGTACTCACTATTATTACATTTAACTTTTCAACAATGCGATTGTTTAAGTTGATTTGAAACGATTTCATTGTCACGTGTATTCCCAATGAAGTACCGTTGAAATCCATCACCCAGGGTTATTACGTGAACAAAAAAAAACAAGAAAAAAGAGAAATTAATAAAAAAAAAAGAAAAATATAAACAAAAAAGGAAAACAAAAACAAGGGTAGAGGAGAAGGGAGGAGAGGGAGGGAAAAACGCTAAGAAAGTTCTTATTTTAAGGTTATAAAGCTAACGGATTTTCGTTGTTTTTATAATCCAGAGTAAAAGCAACCGAGAAGCCATCGTTCGTTAGCTCGATATTGGTTAAATGACGCTGCTTTAACGACGATCCTATATGTTTACAGGAGAATTATTTAACGAAGGTAGTCCAAATCCCTTTGAAGGAAACCACATAGGCGCACTGAAGTATACCTGTATCCTATGACATAGTTACGAGAGAAAGAGAGAGAGCGAGAAAGAGAGAGTGGGATGGGGGAGAGAGGGAGAGGGAGAGGAGTTTCTAAAGCAAATGATCTTCGTTTTACATGTACATACATATACATATATCCAACACGTGTTACGCTAAAATATAGATATGCGGTGTTAGTGTACGTCAACGTGTATAAACATTACGTAACGTAGAGAGAAAGAGAAAGAGAGAGAGAGAGAGAGAGAGAGAGAGAGAGAGAGAGAGAGAGAGAGAGGTTGTGTTAATTCGATAACGTCGGATAAAGGAGGAAAAAAATGAATAACTCTCTGCAAAGGATTAACTTAAGAGATATAAACGTAAAGATGATGATGATGATTATTATTATAACGATGACGAATATGAATAATAATTGATTCACAAAAATCAAGTGAATAGTTTAGAAATTATCAAGGAGAAAATGAGACGATAGATCGAACCGATCGAAAGTTCCTTTATATCACAATACCGTGTATATATATGTGTGTGTATCTATGTGTTATTATTCATAATCGATGCGATCAATAAATTTATTAGCGAATTTACCAAGCAGGGTATTAATTAATTCTAGAGAAGCATTTACAGTATATTGCGCGTAATTGCATAAACACCGCAATATTACATTAGCTAAGCTGCGCTGGGATATTATATCGACGGAACGTAGAAAAGCTTCATGAAACTGTCAATCGATCCCTTTTGGTTGACCTCACGCGATTAGAATAAATTTCGTCGTTATTTTCGTTGGAAAATTGTATCGATTCGATGAAACGAAATCAAATGAAACAAAACGAAGTCAGACTTATTCGGGGATAAAACGCTTAAAAAAATGAAAAATAACCGATCGTTGATAACGTGCAGATATATATAGGTGGGTATAAAATAGAAACTTCGATTTTTTATCTCGTGATTTATCGGAAAAGAAAAGCAAAAAAGAAATTTACACGTAAGAATTTTCTCTCGCTCGTGAAGGAACGAAACTCTTTCGAGTAAAAAAACGCGGACGAGTAAAAATCAAGGAACGCGAGTAAGGAGACAGAAGTTGAGAAGCGAAGTGACGTCGTCGGCGAAAGAAAAAAGGAAGGAAAGGTACACGAGTGACTTTAGCCGAAGTTGTTATCAAATGGAGAAAAGCTTTGACGAAAGAACCTTGGACATCTTTTTAAACGATGAATCGAACTTAAAAACTTTGAAATTACGATCGTAAGTAAGAGAGAGAGAGAGAGAGAGAGAGAGAGAGAGAGAGAGAGAGAGAGAAAGGAAGAGACTTGTTATATTAAATATATAAAGTCCAAAGTAAATATCGTAGTACGACAAGATCTGCAAAAAAAAGAAGAAAAAACGACCGGAAAGCGTCGCGTGGTAAAAGTTCGTAATTAGCTTCAAGAAGGGAAAGAGAAAAAAATGTACAAAGGAAAGAAAAGAAGAAGAATAACTTCCATTAAATCTACAAATTAAAAAAAAAAGTGACAAGAAAAATAAACAATGATTGTTAATTTTATTAAATTGGATCGATATCTTCGAAACATTTTCTAGTTAGTATATTAAATAAATAATAGTAAGTATTCCTTATAAACTGTTGGTACGTAATAAGAGATGATCAGTTTACACACTGATTAATAATCATAAAAAAAACTATCAATATTTTAATTAAAATATTCATGAATATAATAATTTATTAGGATTTCGAATAGATCGTCAGTATTTATATTAAATCCAGATGCTACTCAGAGACATAATCCATCCAGGCGCAATTCCGACGCTTAATTATTTACGTTGGCCACATACATATATATATTAGATACGTATAATATGTACGTACGTACCGATATTTTATTATAAATACAAATATTAATACAAAATATTTTAACATTTATAATTGACATTTATTTAACGAAATATTTTCACCCATTGACCCAATGCAAATATCGATCAAATAAACAATAGCGAGGTAGTACAATGACGACATTATAACGTGACTTATCAGTTATAAATCAAAAGTACAGTACATTCATATTATATTTATATAGGTGTATGTATATGACTTTATGCTCTCAGCAATTCGCGTACCTTTCTCCTGCAACACGACAGTCAATCCGAGAGAGTATGGTTTGCATCGATAAGATGAAAGTTTGGATTAAACCGTGAATATTCAAAGCCAAGCCGAAAGGCCTCGAGGAGAGTACACGAAAATACATAGTTACGCTCGCTCGTGCGCGTTCAGAAATGATTAGAGCAATGGGCACGTTCCTTGTGTGACGCAACACCAGAAGAGATTATATGTAAGTTTGTTTTACGGATTATTAATGACATGTTTGTGTAACATATGGTAAAAGGATAACTCGATCATACTAAACTGCAACTGCATATGTAATATCTCTCTCTCTCTCTCCTTCTCCTTTTGAATATGAGATTTGAATATTCTCAAGCTTCAATGAAATCGGTCTAATTTAAAAAAAAAGAAATCCATTTATCTTAATCGTATATATATATGTGATAAAGAACAAGTATTTGTGAATATGACTTCTTGATAAGTAAGTACATAACTTCATTGTATGTGAGTCTATATATATATATATATGATAACAAAATAAAAATTATTTTTTTTTCACGTTTCATCGTGACAAGCTGAGACATTAATCGTAATATTTTCGATAAAAATATAAAATTATTAACCACGCAAGAAGAAGTTCGAAATTCGAATGTATATATGTTCTGGATATATGTACGCTCGATATACAAATATATAGTTCGTAACGAGCGATAAAAATCAACTGTATTATATTGCAAAGAATAGAATTTCTGTTTTTTTAATTTTCATTTCTGTAGCTTTATTTCGAGGGATGGAGAGAGAGAGAGAGAGGGAGAGAGAGAGAGAGAGAGAGAGATAAAATATAGATACCTATTGAAAAAAAACCATTCGATGAATATCTACTAACTAAAAATTATATAATATAGTAAAAATTGTAAGCTTTGTAAGATTTGATATGTGTGTGTTCATATATATATATATTCAATATCAGTTCCATAGATTATACATCGCAAGAACCCAAAATAAATCACAATGACCGAACGAAAATAAAAAAAAAAAGAAAGTAATAATGAAATAAATTACTACGATTGAAATAAAGTGTAATGATTGAATTATCCGTGATTTAGGGAGACCAAATATAAAGACACGTACATACTATGATTAAATGTACGGTGTGCATCCGTTGGAATCTTTGTCGACCGTTAATTTAAGCCAATCCATCGAAGTAAACGCATTCTATTTCTATCAAAACGATCTATGCGTCGACTATCGTCCGACAAAAATCTAACAAAAAGTTAACAATAATTACTTCCAATCTTTATAAAGTTCGAAATTAAAACCAAACTATTAATTGATATTATAAACGATGAAGAATGAACGATGATCATAGCTGGAAACGAACGGATTCATTATAGACCAAAAACCAACCATCGAGTTTCCGTGGTGTAGTGGTTATCACATCCGCCTAACACGCGGAAGGTCCCCGGTTCGATCCCGGGCGGAAACACAAATTATATTTTTTTTTCCTTTCTTTTTGTCTTTTCAATCCGATTTATCTTGTACGTACTACGTTTAACATTACAACGTTTTAAAGAGTTATATGTTTTTGACGTTAACAAAATAAACATATATATATATATACATATATAAAAAAAAAAATAAAAAAAACTACATTAACGATTGGAACGAACATTAAGATATCCCATAAGTTTATTCCTTTTTTTTTCCTTCATAGTCATTCATAACGTGGCGCGGAAAAAACTCAGGGGTACACCCCAATAATAAATACCGACGAGATGTCGCGCTTCGTTCTTCCGATTTAAAAAGCTAAACGACTTACATGTACCTCCTATATAAAATTAAAATTTATCGAATTTTAATGACAAATCTTTTCAATTGGTTCGTCGTAAAAATACAATGATATCAGTCGTTTCCGTGGTGTAGTGGTTATCACATCCGCCTAACACGCGGAAGGTCCCCGGTTCGATCCCGGGCGGAAACATTTTTTTACCCTTACGATAATAATAACTGATCAGAAACAATATATACGTACATACATACATTTATTCGCGATAGACGATTGATCTTTTCGTAAAAAAAAAATTAGGACGATGGGATAAATTTGTACGACGTTATTTGCAGGTTGAATCGACAGTGCACATAAACGATGTTCGATATCTTCGAGACTTTTTGTACGAAAATTTTTCTCTTTTTTTTTGCTTTTTGTCTTTTTTCATATCGTAAAAATACATGTTTAAAAAGAAAAAAAAATCTCAAGAATAGAACGATTGATATTTAAACGCCACTAAGGAATTTTTGACCCACCCAAGGATTCTTCGAGCCACCTTGTATTATAAGGTAATACTTATTAGATCTCTTTCGATCGTTCTGAGGTCATGAAATGTAGGTCGAATACATTTAAATGTCCCTCAAATGAGAATAATCTTCATATTTTAAGTGTTAAACCAATGGCCTTTGGCACAGCAAGATGTTATTAATTGAAATGGATCATTTAATTTGATTATATGATGTTCCTGCATGTCTTAGAAAAGACAAGAAGGACTACGTTAATTATCCAGCCTGTCTCTGCCCTGCCTCTCGCCCCGGCACCACCTTCTCCGTCCCCTCCCACCCCATCAACCTAACACTTGAACTATATTTATCATCATACTTATTCTAGTTGACATGGAAATTCTTCGTAAAGTACAATCTTCCTTTCTCGAGTGTATGACGCGAATTAAGTAGGTTCCCCGGCTATGTGACTTTAAAAATTCTATCTGTCAGGAATGCTTTTAATGAAACGAGATTTCCCTTGCGATCTCTTCAATCTAATTTTCTTATCATTCCCGCATCTTCTTCCACTATCATAAATTATTACAGAGAGTGAAACCGAAGAAACGTCAAAGGGAGTATTTTTAACGCGTCGAAAATCGATAAATATTTCAATCAAAAAGAAAATAGCAAGAAAGAAAGAAAGAAAGAAAGAAAGAAAGAAAGAAGAAAAATCGGGAGGGAGAAATAAATAAATAAAGTAAAAATTTATAAAAGCAAAAAGAAAACAAAGAAAAAAGAAACAATATTCGTTCCGCACTATTGGGCAAAAGACACGGAGGGGATGGGACGGATAAAGTTGAGGAACTATAAAGTTAGGGGGGAAAAACGGTATGTATTCGCGTAAGAAGTAACGGCGTGAATATTGAGGTTACAATAGACACACAATACAACGCACGGAATTGTGGAAAGTTTTGGAAGGATAAAGGATTGACCCGGATGCAGGACACGAGCTTTGCAATGTGAGCTTATACACGGAGCGGAGTGAAGAAAAGGGGGTCAACCTCCGGTGAAGCTTTCGAGCTTCCAACTTACAATACTTTGTCTCGAGATAGGAAAACGCGCCTTAGACCAAGCGCGCCCTCTTCTCCCTGCACTGCATCTTCTCTCCGAGCCTTCCTCTGACTTGCTTGCTTGCTTTCTTTCTTTCTCTCTTTCTCTCTCTCTTTTTTTTACTTCCATTCTTTCCCCCTTTTTCTTCCTTCACCTTAGTGCCCTCCCGTTTCGAGCCGTCGTTCCTCCTCCCTTTCATTCTCTATCACAGATACTCCGGGATACATACAAATTTTATGAGCGTTGTCCTATCCCCGGCCCAAAAACTTCTCCCGGTACTTCTCTTCAGTCAGAGACAGACTTTACTTCTGCCTTTTGTTGTATCTCGCATATCACTTATACGACCTCGACAATGCACTCGCCCCAAGAGAAAGAGAGAAAGAGAGAGAGAGAGAGAGAGACAGAGAGAAAATGAGATACAGATATCGTATATTTCGTAGATATTGTAATATCCTCTACGTATACACGCGGCAAAATCTAGATTAATATCTTAAAGACGATGAAAATGTCGCTTACATGTTTTATCCCATCCTGGCAAGAATTAATACTATAGTCATAAAATCCCAACCCCTCGTTGTTCTTCATTTACTCTCTCCCTTTCTCTCACTCTCTCTCTCTCTCTCCCTCTCTCTCTCTCTCTCTCTCTCACTCTTTCTCTCTCTTTCTCTTTGTCTATCTTTCTCAATCACTCCGATCACTCACAACCATTAAGTATTCAAAGCTATTTTAATTATTTTCGATTTAAGAAAAGAAACTCCTCGTGCAATGTAAATGACGAAAGAACATTGCGCATTAATATTTTTCCCTCTCGAATAACCTGAAATTATTGGAAAAGTCAAGTAATAACCGTTATTGATATCACTCTACTTTATAAAAAATTTCAACGAGTTAGAGATAGTCGTTTGATCGTTTCCATCTTAAATTCAGACATATCGCCAGTTTTAAGTAAACCGTTATTGACTTCGTTCCTTTTCAATTACTTCCCTACTGAAACTTTTCTTCTTGTCGTTGTACACTTCTTTCATTATTCACTCTCTCCTCTCTCTCTCTCTCTCTCTCTCTCTCTCTCTCTCTCTCTTTCTCACTCTTTTTCTTTTTCCCGTTAAATCCAATATACGAGATGTATGCAAATGTACGAATAAATAGGTCCATAAAGTACAACGTTAGTACGTTTTTTTTTAAATCTTAATTGGTAATCCGGTCTATTATAAGAAAAAGAAGAAATTCACGTACCACCGTGCTTTCCCTTTAACAATTTCTCCTCCTTTCGTTATTATCTAAAAACGGGAAAATTATTTAAGATTCGATGTCATATAATTCTGTCGAGATTGGAGGGGCGGTGAGGTAACTGTAGTAACTAGGAATAAAACGAATGATTCTCTTGTGAAGCATTTCTATTTGTGGCAATGTTCCGCGTCGTTCTTTCGCAGCTCGATAAATTATTCAAACTTAAGTCCGGAGCTCGACTCCGTTTGAAAAGAATTAAATACGCTTTGTCCATCGCTGAAATTCTTATTAAAGCTACGAAAAAAACTTCAGCCAAAGAGAAAGAGAAAGAACGAGAGAGAGCTAGAAAGTTAGATAGAGGAAGAAAAAGAGAGAAAGAGAACAAAGAAAAAAAAAACAGAAAATTGTGCAAATATCATGTAGGGTTTATATGCGAGAATCAAGAACGAGATAACATTACGCTATGAATAACGCGAAAAAAAAAAAAGAAAGAAAAGAAAAAAGAGCAAGAGCTCCTTCTTTTTTCTCAAATTCACTGTATACAGAGAGAAACCGACGTTCCCATATATGTGCAGTATGTACATACGTATGTATTGTTTGTGTAGCAAAAAAGAAGCACTCGACCACGAGGTCTTCGTGCTTACGAGGAAAAAAAAAGAAGAAAAAAGAAAATAAAAAAAAAACAGAAATAAAATAAACAAAAGAGAAAAAGACGAAAAAGATAGGAAGAGAAAAAAAAGTATAATCGGGGTAGGAGGGGTATGGTCGTGATGTGGGCCGAAGGGGTAGTGCGGAAGGAGGGGCTAGGGTTAGGGGGAAGGGGGGAAGAGAACACCTTGGCTTTCAAACTTCCCCGAGTCCGATCTTAACTCCCCTCCCCACTAGTTTCGCTTCATTCCGTGAAGATGGCTATGAAAATGTAATTTATAAAAAGAATGAAAAATTAATCCACACGAAATTTCATTCGATTTGTGTACATAGAAAGATTCGCGGTAGGAAGAAAAAGTTTTATAACGATCCAGGAGGAAAAGAACAAAAAAAAATAAAAGAAAGGAAAAGAAATCGATAACGCTTCTTCGCGATAGAACAAGGTGGTGGTGGTCGGTCGGTCGGTCGGTCGTCTCGAATTATTCTAAAATTCTCTACGTGAAGATCCAATAACATAAAATATTCTGTAGTATGCATATATGTATAAAGGAGGGTGACACAGAAACGAAACTCTCTACCGGCTGTGCGGTAGACTCTACACCTCTCTCGATACGATCCCTGAATACCAATCATTGTCTCGTCCATCAACGTCGATGACTCAAATGGAAAGATCAAATGTTTGATTCGTTTTACAAAAGAGAAAACTCGAAGGATAGTTGAAAAAGTCCACGATAGTAGAAAGAGTCCATCCTAACTTATACCGAATCGTATGCGTTATTATCTCAACCGT